>JAXCGZ010022703.1:92500-122500 GCA_037179515.1 Halocaridina rubra | reverse complement strand
GTATTCCCTGCGTGTCGTAAAAGGCGACTAAAAGTGGACGGGGCTGGGGGACTAGGAATCCCCCCCCCGTTCATCAACCTCCTGCGAGATGTCAAAGAAGAAGGGGAACAGAGGGGAGAATGACATCTCCCCAAACTCTAGTTTTGGAGTGTCAAAATGTTCGTGGTTGTACTACGATAGAGAGCAAAAGATGTGAGATAGGGTATATGTTTGGTAAGAGAAGGATGGATGTATTGGCATTGTGTGAGACGAAGATGAAAGGAAAAGGAGAAGTGGCATTTGGTGAGGTGACGGGAAGGGTGTCTGGGGTTGAAAGGGGGAGAGGGAGAGAAGGTGTGGCATTATTGCTGAGTGAATGGATGGTAACTAAGGTAGTGGAATGGAAAGAAGTGTCATCTAGGCTGATGTGGGTGAGGGCTAGGATAGGAAGGGAATGTTGGGTTTTTGTTAGTGCGTATGGGCCAGGATGTGAGAGAAGTGAGGAAGAGCGGGATGAATTCCGGAATGAGTTAACTAGATGTGTGGATGGTCTGAGTAGAAGGAACTATGTAGTTGCATTGAGTGACTTGAATGCCAGAGTTGGTGATGGAGAGATAGAAGGTGTTGTAGGAAAGTATGTGGTGCAAGGTGGGAATAAGAGTGGCGAGAGACTGTTAGATATGTGTGTGGAGCAAGAGTTGGTGATAGGTAATAGTTTATTTAAGAAGTTAATAAGTAAGTATACATGGATGAGAGTGGCAAATGGAAGAGTGAAAGAAAGAGCATTGATGGATTATGTGTTGGTAGCAAAGAGCATGGTTGGTAGAGTGAAAGATGTGCATGCATTCAGGGATGTGGCTGCTAGGATGTCTGATCATATTTTGGTTAAAGCAAAAGTGGTAGTAGCAAAAGAGTGGGGAAATAGTGTGGGGGGATGTAGAAGGGAAATAGTGAAGGTGGAAGAGTTGAAAAAGCCAGAGAAGAGACAGGAATATCAGGAGAGGCTGAGAGTGGCATATGACAGGGTGAAAGAAAGAGAACTTGGGGAGTTAGGGGAGGCATGGGGGTTGATGAAAGAATGTTTTGTGGGACATGCAAGTGATGTGTGTGGAAAGAGGTTTGTTGGAGGTGGCATGAGGAGGGGCAGCGAGTGGTGGAATGAAGGGGTGGAAATGAAGGTGGAAGCGAAAAAGAGGGCTTTTGAGGAATGGCTGCAGTGCAAAAGTAGGGAGAAGTATGAAAGATATAGGGAGAAAAATGTGGAAACCAAGCGGAAGGTAGAGGAAGAGAAGAGGTTGGCAAATGTTAGGTGGGGACAGGATTTTAGTAGGTCATATGAGGAGAATAAAATGAAGTTTTGGAAAGAAGTGAAGTTTGTAAGGAAGGGTGGATTGAGGATGGAAGAGACAGTGAAAGATGTGAATGGACAGATGTTAAGAGGGAACGATGCAAGGAAAAAATGGGCAGAATATTTTGAGTGCTTGCTGAATGTTGAGGAAGATAGAGAGGCAGCTATAGTGGCAGTGGGGGGGGGGTGTTCAAGGGCCAGTAATGGGAGATGAAAATGAGAGAGAGATTAAAAGAGAGGAGGTGAAAAGGGCATTGTATGAAGTGAAAGCAGGTAAAGCACCTGGAATGGATGGTGTGAGAGCGGAGATGTTGAAAGAAGAGGGTGTGACTGCATTGGAATGGTTAGTGAGAGTGTTTAATATATGCTTTATGTTGTCAGTGGTGCCAGTTGAATGGGTGATTGTCTTTACAGTGCCCCTATACAAAGGTAAGGGAGATGTGTATGAATGCAGTAATTTTAGGGGTATAAGTTTGTTGAGTGTGGTAGGAAAAGTGTATGGTAGGATACTGGTTAATAGGATTAGGGATAAGACAGAATATGTGATCGCGGAAGTGCAGAGTGGTTTTAGGAGAGGTAGAGGTTGTATAGATCAGATTTTTATAGGCAGTTATGTGAGAAATATTTAGCAAAGGGTAAGGATGTGTATTTTGTATTTTTGGATCCGGAGAAAGCATATGATAGAGTTGATAGAGAGGCTATATGGAATGTTTTGAGATTATATGGAATTAATGGTATATTGTTGCATGCAGTGAAGAGTTTTTATGAGGGTAGTAGAGCTTGTGTTAGGGTAGGGAATGAAGTGAGTGAGTGGTTTCCAGTGGGTGTGGGACTGAGACAGGGATGTGTGATGTCACAATGTCTGTTCAATTTGTATATTGATGGAGTTGTAAGAGAGGTGAATGAACGAGTGCGTGGTCGAGGCTTGAGAATGGTAGATGGGGATGATAACGAGTGGGAGCTAAATCAGTTGCTGTTTGCAGATGATACTGTGGTGGTGGCAGATTCAGAGGGATAGCTGTGTCAGTTAGTGTCAGAATATGAAATGGTGTGTGAGAGCCTTAAGTTGCGAGTGAATGTGGGAGAAGAGTAAGGTTATGAGGTGTACAAGAAATGAGGATGGTGCTGGATTGAATGTTATGTTGAATGAAGAGACACTTGAGGAAGTTAATCAGTTTAAGTATTTAGGCTCGGTTATAGCTGCAAATGTGTGTCACAAAGTGCATGAAGGATGTAAAGTGTTGTGTGCATTAAAAGGAGTGATGAAGAATAGAGGGTTGGAAATGAATGTTAAGAAAGTTCTGTACGAGAAAGTGGTTGTGCCAATTGTGATGTACGGATCAGAGTTATGGGGTATGAAATTAAGTGAGAGACGGAAACTAAATGTGTTTGAGATGAAATGCCTGAGGAGTATGATTGGTGTATCTCGATTGCATAGGGTTAGGAATGAAGTGGTGAGAACAAGAACGGGTGTGAGGAGAGAAATTGCAGCCAGAGTAGATATGAATGTTCTGAGATGGTTTGGCCATGTGATAAGGATGGATGATGAAAGGCTGCTGAAAAAGGTGATGAATGCGAGAGTTGATGGGAGAAATGCTAGAGGGAGGCCTAGGTTTGGATGGATGGAGTAAGGAGAGCCCTGAATGATAGGAGGATGGATGTGAGGGAAGCAAGCGAGCTTGCTAGGAATAGGAATGAATGGGGAGCGATTGTGACGCAGCTCTAATGGGCATATGCTGTTACCACGGGGCTGCATCTTACAGAGGTAGCCCTGTGGTAGGGGCAGTAGGAGGAGTTGGTAGTTGTGAAGCGATATAGGTTGTGGAAGAGCCGGGAGGATGGGCTGTGGCACTCCAGCAGTGCCATATGAACGGCCGCTGGCTCCCCCATCATTGCCCATAGAGCAAAGTAATATCCTTATTGTTTCCCTTTCTTGATGTCGGCTACCCCCCAATTAAAGGGGGAAACAGCTAAGGTAGATAGATAGACTACAACAAGCAAATTCTGCATAACAAGCCACAGTCAGTACATGCAAGCATCTCTAATGTCGACCTTTAATAAATTTCAAAAAGTTGAACGATATATATATATATATATATATATATATATATATATATATATATATATATATATATATATATATATATATATGAATCATTTTTTACCCCGACCGGGACTCGAACCTAGGATTTATGACTACTAAGTCAAGGCGCTACCACTACACCACAGAAGGTTAAAAAGGAATCCAACCTTATAGCTTATATCTGCTATACTTAGAAATGAACACATTCTATCTGAATGCCACTATGTTCATATTACAGATTCCCCAACCTCACTCGTGGCTTCATTTTAGCATTTAATTCAATTCCCAATCTCATTTGGGCCATGAAATAACCAAATAAGCACATTACATATGTGAAAACATGAATCATTTTTTACCCCGACTGGGACTCGAAGCTAGGACTTATGATTACTAAGTCAAGGCGCTACCACTACACCACAGAAGGTTAAAAAGTAATCCTACCTTATAGCTTATATCTGCTATACTTAGGAATGAACGCATTCTATCTGAATGCCACTATGTTCATATTACAGATTCCCCAACCTCACTCGTGACTTCATTTTAGCATTTAATTCAATTCCCAATTTCATTCGGGCCATGAAATAATCAAATAAGCACATTACATATGTGAAAACATGAATCATTTTTTACCCCGACCGGGACTCGAACCTAGGACTTATGATTACTAAGTCAAGGCGCTACCACTACACCACAGAAGGTTAAAAAGGAATCCAACCTTATAGCTTATATCTGCTATACTTAGGAATGAACACATTCTATCTGAATGCCACTATGTTCATATTACAGATTCCCCAACCTCACTCGTGGCTTCATTTTAGCATTTAATTCAATTCCCAATCTCATTTGGGCCATGAAATAACCAAATAAGCACATTACATATGTGAAAACATGAATCATTTTTTACCCCGACTGGGACTCGAACCTAGGACTTATGATTACTAAGTCAAGGCGCTACCACTACACCACAGAAGGTTAAAAAGTAATCCTACCTTATAGCTTATATCTGCTATACTTAGGAATGAACGCATTCTATCTGAATGCCACTATGTTCATATTACAGATTCCCCAACCTCACTCGTGACTTCATTTTAGCATTTAATTCAATTCCCAATTTCATTCGGGCCATGAAATAATCAAATAAGCACATTACATATGTGAAAACATGAATCATTTTTTACCCCGACCGGGACTCGAACCTAGGACTTATGATTACTAAGTCAAGGCGCTACCACTACACCACAGAAGGTTAATAAGGAATCCAACCTTATAGCTTATATCTGCTATACTTAGGAATGAACTCATTCCATCTGAATGCCACTATGTTCATATTACAGATTCCCCAACCTCACTCGTGGCTTCATAGCATTTAATTCAATTCCCAATCTTATTCGGGCCATGAAATAACCAAATAAGCACATTACATATGTGAAAACATGAATCATTTTTTATCCCGACTGGGACTCGAACCTAGGACTTATGATTACTAAGTCAAGGCACTACCACTACACCACAGAAGGTTAAAAAGGAATCCAACCTTATAGCTTATATCTACTATACTTAGGAATGAACGCAATCTATCTGAATGCCACTATGTTCATATTACAGATTCCCCAACCTCACTCGTGGCTTCATTTTAGCATTTAATTCAATTCCCAATCTTATTCGGGCCATGAAATAACCAAATAAGCACATTACATATGTGAAAACATGAATAATTTTTTACCCCGACCGGGACTCGAACCTAGGACTTATGATTACTAAGTCAAGGCGCTACCACTACACCACAGAAGGTTAAAAACGAATCCAACCTTATAGCTTATATCTGCTATAAGGTTATTTCATGGCCCGAATGAGATTGGGAATTGAATTAAATGCTAAAATGAAGCCACGAGTGAGGTTGGTGAATCTGTAATATGAACATAGTGGCATTCAGATAGAATGCGTTCATTCCTAAGTATAGCAGATATAAGCTATAAGGTTGGATACCTTTTTAACCTTCTGTGGTGTAGTGGTAGCGCCTTAACATAGTAATCATAAGTCCTAGGTTCGAGTCCCGGTTGGGGGAAAAATGATTCATGTTTTCACATATGTAATGTGCGTATTTGGTTATTTCATGGCCCGAATGAGATTGGGAATTGAATTAAATGCTAAAATGAAGCCACGAGTGAGGTTGGGGAATCTGTAATATGAACATAGTAGCATTCAGATAGAATGTGTTCATTCCTAAGTATAGCAGATATAAGCTATAAGGTTGTATTCCTTTTTCACCTTCTGTGGTGTAGTGGTAGCGCCTTGACTTAGTAATCATAAGCCCTAGGTTCGAGTCCCGGTCGGAGAAAAAATGATTCATGTTTTCACATATGTAATGTGCTTATTTGATTATTTCTTGGCCCGAATGAGATTGGGAATTGAATTAAATGCTAAAATGAAGCCACGAGTGAGGTTGGGGAATCTGTAATATGAACATAGTGGCATTCAGATAGAATGCATTCATTCCTAAGTATAGCAGATATAAGCTATAAGGTTGGATTCCTTTTTAACCTTCTGTGGTGTAGTGGTAGCGCCTTGACTTTGTAATCATAAGTCCTAGGTTCGAGTCCCTGTCGGGGTAAAAAAATTATTCATGTTTTCACATATGTAATGTGCTTATTTGGTTATTTCATGGCCCGAATGAGATTGGGAATTGAATTAAATGCTAAAATGAAGCCACGAGTGAGGTTGGGGAATCTGTAATATGAACATAGTGGCATTCAGATAGAATGCGTTCATTCCTAAGTATAGCAGATATAAGCTATAAGGTTGGATTCCTTTTTAATCGTAAGTCCTAGGTTCGAGTCCCTGTCGGGTTAAAAAAAATGATTCATGTTTTCACATATGTAATGTGCTTATTTGGTTATATATATATATATATATATATATATATATATATATATATATATATATATATATATATATATATATATATATATATATATATATATATAGCTAGATGTGAATTTTATTTTACCCTGATAGGAACTCGAACCTAAGACACAGAATTATTGTGCCAAGGCACTATCAACGACACCACTGATGGTCTAAAGGAGAAGCAAACTATACGGTTAGCTGCTATGCTAGGAATGAGCACATTTGTTCTGAAAGCTTTTTTTGTTCATATTTTACAGCTTCTCCTAACCTCTCTCGTGGCTTTGTTTTTCTAAGTGAAGTCATGATTTCAATATGTAATTTAATGTGTTTATTTGATTATATATATATATATATATATATATATATATATATATATATATATATATATATATATATATATATATATATATATATATATATATATATATATATGTGATTACCTAATTATGATTACCTAATTGTGTTTACGGGAAAGAGCCCAAAGCTCGTATCTTCCCGTCTCCTCATCGGTTCCATTTTAGACTTAGTGATACTTATCATACCTGTCCTTAAAACTATGGATTGAGATAGCATTGACTACCTCCTCGCTTAGCCAATTCCAATTATCAACTACTCCTACACTGAAAAAGTATTTCCTTACATCTTGCAAAGAAGTTTTCTTACCAAGCTTCAAACTATGACCTCTAGTTCTAGAGCCAGCCATATCAAAATATCGATCCCTATCCACACTATCATAACCATGAAGGAATTTAAAGACTGTCACCATATCCCCCCTCACTCTTCTAGCTTCGAGTGATGGTAAGTCTAATTCCCTCAGCCTCTCATCATAACTGAGATTGCGTATTTCTGGCACCAGTTTCGTGGCATGTCTTTGAACTTTTTCAAGCTTAGCTATGTGCTTTTTCAAGTGCGGATTCCAAAAGGGGGCTGCATATTCGAGTTTTGGCCTCACATAGGTTACATAAATATTTCTGAACATTTCCTTGTCCATGTGCCTGAAGGCTACCCTTACATTTGATAAGAATGCATATGCTGCCCTTACTATGCCATTTATATGTATTTCTGGAGACAAATCTGCCAGTATGTTTACTCCTAGATCTCTCTCATTTTCTGTCTCTTGAAGTTGTACTCCAGCCACCGAGTAGTCAAGCTTGGGCCTTCTTGCACTTGTACCCATTCTCATTACCTTACATTTTGAAGTACTGAATTTCATTAGACACTTTTCTGACCACTCATGCAGATTATTTAGATCCTCCTGTGTGTGTGTGTGTGTGTGTGTGTGTGTGTGTGTGTGTGTGTGTGTGTGTGTGTGTGTGTGTGTGTGTGTGTGTGTGTGTGTGTGTGTGTGTGTGTGTGTGTGCGTGTGTGTGTGTGTGTGTGTGCGTGTCTCAATTAAAAGGTGATATTTACAAAACTATTACTCACAAAATTATTTTAGGACTTCAGGAGACTCGAACTCGCGGCACAAGCTTCATAGTCATGCTGTCTTTATCAGCAAACGAATGTGTGCATATCATGGCACGGTCAGTATATGCTAGTTTTTCTCCAGTCGATATTTAATCAACTAGATAAATTGCACATAGATTTAAGTGTATATATATATATATATATATATATATATATATATATATATATATATATATATATATATATATATATATATATATATATATAGATATATATAATTTACATATTCACAATGAAAGTTTGATATAAACAATAATATTTTCCATAAATTTTTTTTAGAGTACCAGGGTACTCGAACTGGCGTCGCAGGCTACAGAGTCTTGCTGCCTTAACCAAATGAGCCAAAAGAAAAAATAATAAATGGAATAGTAACGGCTGCATGGATGAGGAAATGGTCAAAAATATTTAGGTAACTTATGTGAAGCCAAAGCTTGAATATGCAGGACCCATTTAGAATCCGCACTTGAAAGAGCCTAACAATAATCTCGAAAATTCAAAGACATGCTATGAGGCTGGTGTCAGACATATGCAATCTCAGTAATGATGGAAGGTTGAGAGAGTTAGATTTACCATCAAGTAAAGCTGGAAGGAAGATGGGGGATATGTTGACGAATTTTAAAGTCTTTCACGGGTTTGACAGAGTTGACAAGGAGTGATATTTTTCATATGGTTGGACCTAGAACTATAGGTCGTAACTTGAAGTTGCATTAGAATACTTCTTTGCAAGATATAAGAAAGCAATTTTTTAGTGTAAGAGAAGTTAATGATTGGAATTTGCTAAGCGAGGAAGTAGTTAATGCTAACTGCATTCATAGTTTCAAGGACAAATATTTAGTATCATTGAGCACAAAACTGCAACCGATCAGGAGATGGGGAGTTACAAGCATGAGGCTTTTTCCTGTAAGCACAGGTAGGTAAGCAAAAACACAAATATATACACACAGAAACAAATATATATATATATATATATATATATATATATATATATATATATATATATATATATATATATATATATATATATATATATACATATATATATATATATATATATATATATATATATATATATATATATATATATATATATATATATATATATATATATATATATATATATAGAAGGAACTACGTAGTTGTGTTGGGTGACTTGAATGCCAGAGTGGGTGATGGAGAGATAGAAGGTGTTGTAGCAAAGTATGGGGTACCAGGTGGGAATGAGAGTGGCGAGAGAATGTTAGATATGTGTGTGGAGCAAGAGTTGGTGATAGGTAATAGTTTATTTAAGAAGAAGTTAATAAATAAGTATACATGGATGAGAGTGGCAAATGGAAGAGTGAAAGAAAGAGCATTGATGGATTATGTGTTGGTAGCAAAGAGCATGGTTGGTAGAGTGAAAGATGTACATGCATTCAGGGGTGTGGCTGCTGGGATGTCTGATCATTTTTTGGTTGAAGCAAAGGTGGTAGTAGCAAAATAGTGGGGATATAGTGTGGGGGGATGTAGAAGGGAAATAGTGAATGTGGAAGAGTTGAAAAAGCCAGAGAAGAGACAGGAATATCAGGACAGGTTGAGAGTGGCATATGACAGGGTGAAAGAAAGAGAAGTTGGGGAGTTAGAGGAGGAATGGGGGTTGATGAAAGAATGTTTTGTGGGACATGCAAGTGATGTGTGTGGAAAGAGGTTTGTTGGAGGTGGCATGAGGAGGGGCAGCGAGTGGTGGAATGAAGGGGTGAAATTGAAGGTGGAAGAGAAAAAGAGGGCTTTTGAGGAATGGCTGCAGTGTAAAAGTAAGGAGAAGTATGAAAGATATAGGGAGAAAAATGTGGAAACCAAGCGGAAGGCAGAGGAAGAGAGGAGGTTGGCAAATGATAGGTGGGGACAGGATTTTAGTAGGTCATATGAAGAGAATAAAAAGAAGTTTTGGAAAGAAGTGAAGAGAGTAAGGAAGGGTGGATCGAGGATGGAAGAGACAGTGAAAGATGTGAATGGACAGATGTTAAGAGGGAACGATGCAAGGAAAAGATGGGCAGAATATTTTGAGTGCTTGCTGAATGTTGAGGAAGATAGAGAGGCAGCTATAGTGGCAGTGGGGGGGGGGGGTTCAAGGGCCAGTAATGGGAGATGAAAATGAGAGAGAGATTAAAAGAGAGGAGGTGAAAAGGGCATTGTATGAAGTGAAAGCAGGTAAAGCACCTGGAATGGATGGTGTGAGAGCGGAGATGTTGAAAGAAGGGTGTGTGACTGCATTGGAATGGTTAGTGACAGTGTTTAATATATGCTTTATGTTGTCATTGGTGCCAGTGGATTGGGTGATTGCCTGTATAGTGCCCCTATACAAAGGTAAGGGAGATATGTATGAATGCAGTAATTTTAGGGGTATAAGTTTGTTGAGTGTGGTAGGAAAAGTGTACGGTAGGATACTGGTTAATAGGATTAGGGATAAGACAGAATATGTGATCGTGGAAGTGCAGAGTGGTTTTAGGAGAGGTAGAGGTTGTATAGATCAGATTTTTATAGTTAGGCAGTTATGTGAGAAATATTTAGCAAAGGGTAAGGATGTGTATTTTGCATTTTTGGATCTGGAGAAAGCATATGATAGAGTTGATAGAGAGGCTATGTGGAATGTTTTGAGATTATATGGAATCAATGGTAAATTCTTGCATGCAGTGAAGATTTTGTATGAGGGTAGTAGAGCTTGTGTTAGGGTAGGGAATGAAGTGAGTAAGTGGTTTCCAGTGAGTGTGGGACTGAGACAGGGATGTGTGATGTCACAATGGCTGTTCAATTTGTATATTGATGGAGTTGTAAGAGAGGTGAATGAGCGAGTGCGTGGTCGAGGTTTGAGAATGGTAGATGGGGATGATAACGAGTGGGAGCTGAATCAGTTGCTGTTTGCAGATGATACTGTGGTGGTGGCAGATTCAGAGGAAACGCTGTGTCAGTTAGTGTCAGAATTTGGAATGGTGTGTGAGAGAAGGAAATTGCGAGTGAATGTGGGAAAGAGTAAGGTTATGAGGTGTACAAGAAATGAGGATGGTGCTGGATTGAATGGTATGTTGAATGGAGAGACACTTGAGGAAGTTAATCAGTTTAAGTATTTAGGCTCGGTTATAGCTGCAAATGGTGGAGTGGAAGCAGATGTGTGTCACAGAGTGAATGAAGGATGTAAAGTGTTGGGTGCATTGAAAGGAGTGATGAAGACTAGAGGGTTGGAAATGAATGTTAAGAAAGTTTTGTATGAGAAAGTGGTTGTGCCAACTGTGAAGTATGGATCAGAGTTATGGGGTATGAAAGTAAGTGAGAGACGGAAGCTAAATGTGTTTGAGATGAAATGCCTGAGGAGTATGATTGGTGTATCTCGATTGCATAGGGTTAGGAATGAAGTGGTGAGAGCAAGAACAGGTGTGAGGAGAGAAATTGCAGCCAGAGTAGATATGAATGTTCTGAGATAGTTTGGCCATGTGGAAAGGATGGATGATGAAAGGTTGCTGAAAAAGGTGATGAATGCGAGAGTTGATGGGAGAAATGCTAGAGGGGGGCCTAGGTTTGGATGGATGGATGGAGTAAGGAGAGCCCTGAATGATAGGAGGATGGATGTGAGGGAAGCAAGCGAGCGTGCTAGGAATAGGAATGAGTGGCGAGCGATTGTGACGCGGCTCTGATAGGCATCTGCTGTTACCACGGGGCTGCATCTTACAGAGGTAACCCTGTGGTAGGGGCAGCAGGAGGAGCTGGCAGTTGTGAAGCGACACAAGTTGTGGAAGAGCCGGGAGGATGGGCTGTGGCACTCCAGCAGTGCCATCTGAATGGTCGCTAGCTCCCTCGTCATTGCCCATAGAGCAAAGTAATCCCCCTATTTGTTTTCCTTTCTTGATGTCGGCAACCCCCCAATTAAAGGGGGGAAACAGCCAAGGTAAATGAATGAATATATATATATATATATATATATATATATATATATATATATATATATATATATATATATATATATATATATATATATATATATATATATATATATATATATATATATATATATGCTGTATATATTGCACCGTTACCTTTCTTTTCAATCACACTCATGATTGATTTTAAGGTTTGTACAGAAATCGCTTTGATTCTTATCTTTATAATCATAAAAATATCACTCAGGTATTGGCCTGAACATATCTTTAGAAACAAAATCTTATCTGGATAAGAACTTCCCAGACCACACAACAATGTAACCCGCATCTACTGCATATAAATTAACAATTTTTGTCTTTAAAGTAAGTCTTCAAGAAGTCTTCTGTAAGATTTCAAGAAGTCACCAAAATGTAACCTCTTCGCTTCACTCCTGCCTAGTCGCCACTTTGCACTCAAACCGCCATCTCACCCTTCAAGGCCCTTCAGAGTGAACCATCACCTCTTCACACCGGCCTCGCCTTGCTTCTCTGCACCATCTACTTCACTGCCAGTTTGCCCTAGAAGGGAATGCCCAACGAATCCGTGCAGGCCTTCCTGCCCTTGAGGCTGGCTCCTGCATCTCCCGATGACTGTTAGTGCCACCCTTCCGGAGATGACAACACGTTGGAGAGGACCTTTCTCTGTTTTGCTTCTTCACTCCCTGCCTCCTTGCATTGCCTCTCCTCGCCGCCTACTTCGCCACCAGCTCGCCTTCCAAGAGAAGGCCCAACGAAACTATACAGGCTTCTCTGCATCTTCCAATGTCAGTTAGAGCTGCCTTTCCACATGCCAAAGAGATGGAGACTGATCCCCTCATCTCCGAGGCCGACCTCCTACTAGACACATGGACAGCCTACTGCTTGACCCTGGTGGCCACCCAAGGCATGGGCCCCCACTGATTCAAAGGTCCTGGCAGTGTCTTTCTATTTGTTAAGCTGCCTCCTATTTAAACCTCCTCTCTGGATGCCAATGATATGGAGATGGATTCATTCATCTCCAAAGCCAAACCCCCACTACATGCGTAGATGGCCTCCTGTCAAACATAAACCAACAAAAGTTTTGGCAGTGTCTCCCTGCCCAAAAGGTTGGCTCCTACATCTTCCCAATGTTGGCTGGAACAGCATTTTTCAAAGCGTTCGTCTCTACAGTCAACTCACTACTATACGCGAAGACGGTCTACTGCTGGTTCCGGTGGCTTCCACCTTTTCTCTCTTGGCTGCCAACCACAGTAACATTGGATTCTGCATCAGGGACAACATCTCTGGGGCACAGTTCCTTGCTGACAAAAAAATGCCCCACTCTCACTCTCTACGGATGCAAGCAATAAGTCTTTAGGTGATAACTTCCTCAAAACCACCTCCTCCTCATGGACAACACTGACATCGTTTGGTCAACACAACTTTAACCATCACGTACAGATGCATGGCTTGAGTCCATATAAACCAACTCACTAACTGAAGTGCTAGTCGACATTGCCAAAAAATCTACCCAGCCTCCAAATTTTCACCCCTAGGGCCATCATCTAAACTCACATGGATCATCCAAGAATTACATATTTTGATATTCTGCATCATATTTTGTATAATATATACTACATTGAGTATTTTATGTCTAGTGTAAGCAATTGTTCTTTTTCTTCTCAAGGGATAGGTTTCTTGTACCGCTGCCTTTCTGATCAATCACATTCAGGATCGGAATCAAGACTTGACAAGGAATCGTTTTGATTCTTATCTATAAACCATAAAATTTCCTTCAGGCTACGTCCTAACCATATCTTTATGAACGTGATCTCATATGCAAAATAACTCCATAGAGGTTACTACTATGCAGCCCACATAAAGTGTATATAATCTGACCATTTGATCAAAGTATTCAACAAGTCTTCAAGAGGTGTTCTATAACTCTTCAAGAAATTACCTTAATGCAAACTTTTCGTTTCACTGCCACCTTGTTGCCACTTCACAATAAATATATATATATATATATATATATATATATATATATATATATATATATATATATATATATATATATATATATATTCACTGGAAGGAGCGTGATTAGGCTTTCATCCAAATATATAACCTCGCTTTTTATGAGAGAACTGAATAGATGATTTATTAAAAAAAAAAATATATTTTTTTTTTTAGCCCTTTATATTAAAAGCTATATCCTTATTTACCTTTGCATATTGGGAAAGAGTTGAATTTACAATTTATTTTCAACATATAATGCAATTACTCAGCAATACTTATTCCAACTCTTTCAAATTAAAGATGTTTTTGAATGAAGCCGACATAGATAATGAAAGATAATAGAAAAATATGAACTGAATATAAGAAAAGCACGAATACGCAATGCCAATGGTAGATCGGAGACTAAATCAGAAGCAAATTTAACTTAAAAGATTTCTTCACCTAAGTATAGCTACAGTCTAAAAGTAGAATAAAAGAGGATTAGACCATTCTGAGAATCCCCTTTTGAACTATATATATATATATATATATATATATATATATATATATATATATATATATATATATATATATATATATATATATATATATATATATATATATATATATATATATATATATATATATATATATATATATATACATATATATATATATATATATATATATATATATATATATATATATATATATATATATATATATATATATATATATATATATATAATCAAATAAGCACATTACCATATATGATAACATAATAAATTTTATCCCGACAGGGATATGAACCTAGGACACATAATTACTGTGCCAAGGCGCTACCAACCACACCCTCTGTGGTGTAGTTGGTAGCGCCTTGACAGAGTAATTGTGTGTCCAAGGTTCAAGTCCCGGTCGAGGTAAAAATTATTCATATATATATATCTATATATATATATATATATATATATATATATATATATATATATATATATATATATATATATATATAATCTACAAAAGATATATGATATCAATAATGTAATTTCTCTTTTTGCAAGCTAAACCACTCTGGAGAGAATAATATTAAATTTCATTGTTTTAATAATAATAATAATAATAATAATAATAATAATAATAATAATAATAATAATAATAATAATAATAATAATAATAATAATAATAATGATAATAATGAAAATACAAATAAACATAGTAATAATTAACGAACAATACGGACAAGAAGGATTGGGGATATTTATAAGAACCATATGTCATATTTAACTTTTGTTCATACTCTTTGGCTTATTATCTGCAGTGACTGTCTAAAATTATATATGTGTGTGTGTGTGTGTGTGTGTGTGTGTGTGTGTGTGTGTGTGTGTGTGTGTGTGTGTGTGTGTGTGTGTGTGGATTACCTAATTGTGATTACCTAATTGTGTGTGTGTGTGTGTGTGTGTGTGTGTGTGTGTGTGTGTGTGTGTGTGTGTGTGTGTGTGTGTGTGTGTGTGTGTGTGTGTGTGTGTGTGTGTGTGTGTGTGTGTGTGTGTGTGGCTACGTAAGGTAATTGAAAGAAATTTTGAAATCCTTAGTACATAGAACTTTCAAGTGTATTACACTTGAAAGTACTATGTACTATCTCACAAAATTTTTCACTTTCATATATATATATATATATATATATATATATATATATATATATATATATATATATATATATATATATATATATATATATATATATATATATATATATATATTTACACCGGGACAGGCAGAAACTGCCCTCATCAATAAAGGCCCGGGCACGAGAAAATACAAGACGAAGGAAAAGAAAAAGGTTAAGGACGAGGCAGAGATGAGGTAATGTCACACAAAGGAAAACGAGACAGAAAAACAGTCAAAGTACAGAGGACCCAGAGATATGGAGGAGTAGACTCTGAGATAACGATATATCTGTTTTTTAAAGGATGAAAGGTCATAAGAATCAGGAAAGACAGAAGGAGGGAGAGAGTGTTTTTTATCAAATAAACACATTATTATACTAACAGTAGAAGGCTGGTCCATGGCACCTGTCGTCTTCTGCAATCCAACATCTATAGGTCTTTCTGACTCGAGAAGGACCGACCAGGACAAATTGATGTTAAGAATATTCTGAGGCATCGTCGCATATCTCTTATTATCCCTTCACATCTGACTTACCACAGCATTCTCCATCTCTCTTTTTTGTTAGTCTTTCAGCTTTCTTATTTTTATTATTATTATTCATTCTCTAAATTCTATTGTGTTCTAAAGCTGCCACTCTTTGTCAAATATTTTCTTGATACCAAGGCACGATAAGGATAATTTCTTTGCCCGTCCCAATGTCATATTCATAAAATAAATTGTGAAACATGAAATAAATTTTCGCTCTGGCAGTGATTCGAACCTAGAACATATAATCAATGTGCCAAGGCGCTACCAACTGTACAACCAGAGGTAGAAGGGAGAAGAGATATTTCTCAGCTTAATTGCTGTAGCTAGGGAATGAATTCTTTGTAATGAATGTTTACTTTCATTTTCCTCTTTCTTAGCAACCTCACTCATGGTATGTGTTCGCATTTGGTACATATCCCTGCAATTTTGACATCAACAGTGATCAAACAAACACATTATTATATGTGAAAACATGTGACATATTTTCCTCTGGAAGGAATCAAACCTAATACACATTATCAGCGTGGCAAAGGTGGTACTAACTGTACCAGAAAATGATATAAGAAGAGAAAGAGATCACTCAGCTAACAACTGCAGCTAGGGAAGGAACATACTACTGAATGTCCATGTTGCTTTTACTCATTCTTCCCAACCTCACTAGTGGATAAATAGGCATCAGCCTTGAAGAAAATGCTACCATAAACATCTTTTTGCTAATCGTTGGGATTCGAATCTAAGACATTATATATGTTCTCACATAAAATAAATGTGATTATTTGATCATTGTTGATGCTCTATAGCGAAAAATGTGTTCAATCAGAGCACCAGCATTTAGCTGAGGGGTTTCTCTTTTCTCTTATGCCTTCGATGGTATAATTAGTAGTGCTTTGACAAACTAATACCGAGTCCTGGATATATATATATATATATATATATATATATATATATATATATATATATATATATATATATATATATATATATATATTAATAACACTGAACTGTTAAAATAAAGTCTAAAATGGAAGGAAAAGCCCATTAAATAAAACAACGAAAATATATATATATAAAGTACTTATTAATTTCGTGACCTAAACTGGTCACCTTCCCAAAGCTTAGGTCACGAAATTAATATGTACTTTATATATATATATATATATATATATATATATATATATATATATATATATATATATATATATATATATATATATATATATATTCGCTGTTTTATTTAATGGGCTTTTCCTTCCATATATATATATATATATATATATATATATATATATATATATATATATATATATATATATATATATATATATATATATATATATATATATATATATATATATATATACACACCATTTGAACAGAGTACAGTGTCATCCATACAGTTAACAAGAACCTAAGTAAAAAAATAACTGCTGGTGAAGAGATTAGCTACCTCCATGGGAGACGCTTCTTTTTGTACACGCTTCAACGGGGATATTTAATGTAAATTATATCGAAAATTGAGTCATTATGCAGTCTTCTGTGGTGCTATTTCGATATATATATATATATATATATATATATATATATATATATATATATATATATATATATATATATATATATATATATATATATATATATTATGTGTGTGTGTGTGTGTGTGTGTGTGTGTGTGTGTGTGTGTGTGTGTGTGTGTGTGTGATTACCTAATTGTGATTACCTAATTGTGTTTACGGGAAAGAGCCCAAAGCTCGTATCTTCCCGTCTCCTCATCGGTTCCATTTTAGACTTAGTGATACTTATCATACCTGTCCTTAAAACTATGGATTGAGATAGCATTAACTACCTCCTCGCTTAGCCAATTCCAATTATCAACTACTCTTACACTGAAAAAGTATTTCCTTACATCCTGCCAAGAAGTTTTCTTACGAAGCTTCAAACTATGACCTCTAGTTCTAGAGCCAGCCATATCAAAATATCGATCCCTATCCACTCTATCATAACCATGAAGGAATTTAAAGACTGTCACCATATCCCCCCTCACTCTTCTAGCTTCGAGTGATGGTAAGTCTAATTCCCTCAGCCTCTCATCATAACTGAGATTGCGTATTTCTGGCACCAGTTTCGTGGCATGTCTCTGAACTTTTTCAAGCTTAGCTATGTGCTTTTTCAAGTGCAGATTCCAAAAGGGGGCTGCATATTCGAGTTTTGGCCTCACATAGGTTACATAAATATTTCTGAACATTTCCTTGTCCATGTGCCTGAAGGCTACCCTTTCATTTGATAAGAATGCATATGCTGCCCTTACTATGCCATTTATATGTATTTCTGGAGACAAATCTGCCAGTATGTTTACTCCTAGATCTCTCTCATTTTCTGTCTCTTGAAGTTGTACTCCAGCCACCGAGTAGTCAAGCTTGGGCCTTCTTGCACTTGTACCCATTCTCATTACCTTACATTTTGAAGCATTGAATTTCATTAGCCACTTTTCTGACCACTCAGCAGATTATTTAGATCCTCCTGAAGTTCTCTACCATTGTTCTCGTTTTTTGCTTTCTTCACAATCTTTGCATCATCTGCAAACATATTCATGAATGAATTTACAGACTCTAGTAGGTCATTTACATATGCAAGGAACAAAAGTGGCCCTAAAACTGAACCCTGTGGAACTCCACTACTATCTCTTCTCCATTCAGACGCTGAGTGTCTTACTCTAACCCTCTGTTTCCTTCCTTCTAAGTAAGTTTTTATCCATTCCAAAACATTTCCACCTATTCTAGCCATTGATTGCAGCTTCCTAATAAGTCTCCCATGTGGAACAGTGTCAAACGCTTTCTGGAAGTCTAGGAATATGCAATCTGCCCAGGCCTCTCTTTCCTGTAAGATTTGGCTTACCTCATCATAAAATTCTAATAAGTTTGTTACTGTTGATCTACCTTCTCTGAAGCCATGTTGCCTCACTGACAAAAAGTTGAAGGATTCCAAGTGAAGAGAGATATGTTTCCTTAGTAGTTTCTCCATAAGTTTGCAAACTATGGTGGTCAAGGAAACTGGTCTATAGTTCAGAGCCGTATCCCTCCTTCCCTTTTTGAAGATAGGTATCACATTTGCTTGTTTCCAGCATCTTGGAATCTCCCCCGACTCCAGTGACTCCTTAAATATGATACTTAGTGCCACTGATATTGTGTTTGCGCATTTTTTAAGCACATGAGGGGATATGTCATCGGGACCTGTAGCTTTATGAACATCTAAATCCATCAGCGCTTTGCATACCTCTGTGGCTGTAAGGTTGATGTTCTCTAATACCGGCCCTTGAGCTTCTATCACTGCAATCTGAGGGGGTGGGGTATTTTCTACTGTAAATACTGACTGAAACTCCTTGTTCAATTCTTTGCAGATCTCTTCATCCGTCTCAGTGATGCGTCCATCCGTTCTCTTTAGCCTTAAAACCTGTTCTTTTACCTTCAGTTTTCCTCTGATAAAGCTGTGGAAAAGCTTGGGATTGGTGTGTGTGTGTGTGTGTGTGTGCATTATTATTATAAAGTTTGAACATATGCCTGTGCATATATAATAAATATATATACTGTATATATATATATATATATATATATATATATATATATATATATATATATATATATATATATATATATATATATATATATATATATATATATATATATATATATATATATATATTCGTCTGTTAAAGCTCATTTTTAGCGCTGGCTAAACTTGTAAGGTACGAAAATAATCTGAAGTGTTCTGCCTTCATGTATTGTATGTCTTCAAAATAAGAAGGCTGCAGAAATATCTTGAAGATACCCCGCAGCTCATTCTTTGCAATTCAGTCTTCTGTTCATACTTGTTAAGGGTTTTTCAAATGGGCTTATTATATGCCGCTATTGCTATATTTAACAAATAAGCATTTATATCTATGATTTCATTCATGATATATAAATAGAGGTATGTATGAATTCGCATCCCACGTGATTTGCTATTTGCCCTTAAGGGTTCAAGATTTTTCGAATGTTTGGATTTCTTTTATTATAATGTTTCTAAGCTATTTTCGGCCTTTTGCTATATATATATATATATATATATATATATATATATATATATATATATATATATATATATATATATATATATATATATATATATATATATATGAAGCAAAAAAAAGCCCATAAATAAAACATAAAGAGAAGCGAAGATGTAATATATATTACGACTGGACTAAAGTCCTGAAGAGGACTGGAGTCCAGTCGTAATATATAGTACATCTGCGCTTCTTTTTGTGTTTTATTTATGGGCCTTTTTTTTTTTTATTCATATTGTGCTGCGACATAACAGTTCATTGTGCATATATATATATATATATATATATATATATATATATATATATATATATATATATATATATATATATATATATATATATATATATATATATATATATGTGTGTGTGTGTGTGTGTGTGTGTGTGTGTGTGTGTGTGTGTGTGTGTGTGTGTGTGTGTGTGTGTGTGTGTGTGTGTGTGATTACCTAATTGTGATTACCTAATTGTGTTTACGGGAAAGAGCCCAAAGCTCGTATCTTCCCGTCTCCTCATCGGTTCCATTTTAGACTTAGTGATACTTATCGTACCTGTCCTTAAAACTATGGATTGAGATAGCATTAACTACCTCCTCGCTTAGCCAATTCCAATTATCAACTACTCTTACACTGAAAAACTATTTCCTTACATCCTGCCAAGAAGTTTTCTTACGAAGCTTCAAACTATGACCTCTAGTTCTAGAGCCTGCCATATCGAAATATCGATCCCTATCCACTCTATCATAACCATGAAGGAATTTAAAGACTGTCACCATATCCCCCCTTACTCTTCTAGCTTCGAGTGATGGCAAGTCTAATTCCCTCAGCCTCTCATCATAACCGAGATTGCGTATTTCTGGCACCAGTTTCGTGGCATGTCTTTGAACTTTTTCAAGCTTAGCTATGTGCTTTTTCAAGTGCGGATTCCAAAAGGGGGCTGCATATTCGAGTTTTGGCCTCACATAGGTTACATAAATATTTCTGAACATTTCCTTGTCCATGTGCCTGAAGGCTACCCTTACATTTGATAAGAATGCATATGCTGCCCTTACTACGCCATTTATATGTATTTCTGGAGACAAATCTGCCAGTATGTTTACTCCTAGATCTCTCTCATTTTCTGTCTCTTGAAGTTGTACTCCAGCCACCGAGTAGTCAAGCTTGGGCCTTCTTGCACTTGTACCCATTCTCATTACCTTACATATTGAGGAATTGAATTTCATTAGCCACTTTTCTGACCACTCATGCAGATTATTTAGATCCTCCTGAAGTTCTCTACCATTGTTCTCGTTTTTTACTTTCTTCACAATCTTTGCATCATCTGCAAACATATTCATGAATGAATTTACAGACTCTGGTAGGTCATTTACATATACAAGGAACAAAAGTGGCCCTAAAACTGAACCCTGTGGAACTCCACTACTAACTCTTCTCCATTCAGACACTGAGTGTCTTACTCTAACCCTCTGTTCCCTTCCTTCTAAGTAAGTTTTTATCCATTCCAAAACATTTCCACCTATTCTAGCCATTGATTGCAGCTTCCTAATAAGTCTCCCATGTGGAACAGTGTCAAACGCTTTCTGGAAGTCTAGGAATATGCAATCTGCCCAGGCCTCTCTTTCCTGTAAGATTTGGCTTACCTCATCATAAAATTCTAATAAGTTTGTTACTGTTGATCTACCTTCTCTGAAGCCATGTTGCCTCACTGACAAAAAGTTGAAGGATTCCAAGTGAAGAGAGATATGTTTCCTTAGTAGTTTCTCCATAAGTTTGCAAACTATGTTGGTCAAGGAAACTGGTCTATAGTTCAGAGCCGTATCCCTCCTTCCCTTTTTGAAGATAGGTATCACATTTGCTTGTTTCCAGCATCTTGGAATCTCCCCCGACTCCAGTGACTCCTTAAATATGATACTTAGTGCCACTGATATTGTGTTTGCGCATTTTTTAAGCACATGAGGGGATATGTCATCGGGACCTGTAGCTTTATGAACATCTAAATCCATCAGCGCTTTGCATACCTCTGTGGCTGTAAGGTTCATGTTCTCTAATACCGGCTCTTGAGCTTCTATCACTGCAATCTGAGGGGGTGGGGTATTTTCTACTGTAAATACTGACTGAAACTCCTTGTTCAATTCTTTGCAGATCTCTTCGTCCATCTCAGTGATGCTTCCATCCGCTCTCTTTAGCCTTAAAACCTGTTCTTTTACCTTGTGTGTGTGTGTGTGTGTGTGTGTGTGTGTGTGTGTGTGTGTGTGTGTGTGTGTGTGTGTGTGTGTGTGTGTGTGTGTGTGTGTGTGTGTGTGTGTGTGTTCAGCTACGCTTTGAAAAAAGTATATTTAATTCACGGTTCAGTTGTACTGAAAAGCAATTAAGGGCTACTATATATAGTTAAAATCAATTGTCAAAACTATTTTAAAAGAATTTTGTTAATGATTTCGTCTTCTGAAATGGATCATTCAAAGTATACAATAATATTTTCGAACTTATCGAACAGACGCAACTCTCATATACTTCCCTCGAAGGTACTGATCAGAGAGATGTGCATTAGTAAGTATCGTACACTATCCTGGTATCATCATAGGAATACAATTCCCTGAAATAAATTGTTGTCAATTTCGAAACTAAGCATATTTCAAATATAAATTCACTATTATTATTATTATTATTATTATTATTATTATTATTATTATTATTATTATTATTATTATTATTATTATTATTATTATTATTATTATTATTATTATTATTATTATTAGCATGCACTCAGGGTAACGATTACATCTGCCAAAACAAGTCCTTTGCAAGAAGGCAACTTTCCTAGCCCTTGGTAGAAAAGGCGGTCCGTGACGTAAAACCGACACACACACACACACACACACACACACACACACACACACACACATTATTATTATTATTATTATTATTATTATTATTATTATTATTATTATTATTATTATTATTATTATTATTATAAGTAACACCAGGACGGGCAGAGAAAATTGCCCTCAGTGGGCCTAGGCACGTAGAAATCATGAAGCAAAAAGAAACAGAGATGGGGATTGTTGTGGCTTGTCAGAAGTGAGGGGATAGTTAGAGATATGTCAACGCATTGAAAGAATATTCGGTGTTGATGTAGGCATAGAAAAAGCAATTTGTTTATCGACATATAAATAAAAAGAAAAAATACAGAATCTCCACAGTGAGGTTTACTTCTACCAAAGGAGACGAAGTCAAAGTCGCATAATTCATCCTACAAAAGCAAATAATATCAGCATTATAGGTGAAACAGTAACAACGTCACTATAAATCATGAATTTTCAGTGTGACTGAACTGCTACTTTAGTCTTTCCGAGAAATAGCGAATGAAAAGAGCGTGAAGACATACTTTAATCAACAACAACAAAAGTTTACTTAAAAAATTATGGCAAATTAATCCTTAAATATCTGTATATTCTAAACGCTCTCCATTCATCCTCCTCTTTCTTCTTCTTCTTCTTCCTTTTTCTTCTTCTTACTTATCATACACATTTATTACTCTTAGAGTAATATATATACTACTCTTAGAGTAATATATATATATATATATATATATATATATATATATATATATATATATATATATATATATATATATATATATATATATATATATATATATATATATATATATATATATTACTCTAAGAACTGACACTGATTACAAGCATAAAGCAAAGATATTAAGATTTTAGTTGCTTATATGCGATTGAACATTTCAAAGCTACAGATTTTAAGCCACTGTATCATGAACCGGAGCTGAAATGAATCTGAAATGTTTGATAGGCTTACAGCTGAATTTATTGGAGTAAATAGTATTTTAGTACATACACTTGGATCCTCCCATGATACGTATTAAGGTAAGAAGATGAATGTTAAAGAGAAAAAGCAAGGTTGCTAATAAAAGACAGAACAAATAGCCTCTATATATGTGATCATTGCATTTGATTTGTTAACACTAGGGGTAAGTCATCAGGAGTATCTATATATCTATATACATATATGCATACAAGCACAGAGAGAGAGAGAGAGAGAGAGAGAGAGAGAGAGAGAGAGAGAGAGAGAGAGAGAGAGAGAGAGAGAGAGAGAGAGAGAGAGAGAGTTAATATATATATATATATATATATATATATATATATATATATATATATATATATATATATATATATATATATATATATATATATATATATATATATATATATATATATATATATATATATATATTCTTATCGACCAAGGGCCCATGAAAACAATAAGACGAAGAAAAAATAACAGCTTAAGGACTAGGCAGAAATAATAGAATAGAAAACAATAAGAAATGGACAGGATAAAAGAATAATCGGAGAAACAATAAATCAGAGATATGGCAGGATTAGTCCTGAGATGACGATAGATCAGTTTTTTGAAGATAGGAAGAATGGTCATAAGAGTTAGAGTATACAGAAGGAGAAAGTGGTTCCACAGTCTGAACGTGGAAGCAAATGAGTCAATGCACCGACCAATCCGCGAGCTACAAACCTCCACACAGTACATATGCAACGAGGCCGATTGGACAACAGAGTAATCAGGAGAAGAAGATAAAGAAATAGCCAGAAACAATGTCTTTCAAGAATTAAATGAAACAGAATTTTGGGTTCCCCACTTAGATGCTCTCTGTAAATCATAGTTGAGAGTTTGAAGGAAGATTGATACGCGACTGATTTCGAGTAGCAGACGAAGGTTGTCAGAAGACAGAGGGACTATGAAGGGTTGAATCGTCGGCAAAGTCGTGGAGAAGAGAGGATGATGGGGACTGGAGAAGATGATTGATGAGCAGAAAGAACAGAGTAGGCGAAAGAACTATACCCTGTGAAACAACAACGGTAAATGGGAATGAGGTATCTTTTGTGCCTTCAATAACGACAGACATAGCCGGTCAGAAAGAAAACTGGAAATCAGAAAACAGAGAAAAGGAATAAATCCATAAGAAGGTAAGCTTGACTAACAAAACCTTGTACCACACTCTGTCCAAGTCATTAGAGATATGAAGGGAGACTACAAAGGATTTCACGTACTTCTTCAGAAAAGATGACAATAATTGAGCTAAAGCAGGAAAGGAGGTCACCAATGGCTCTTGCCTTCTGGAAGCTTGACTGGGAGTCAGAACTGAGCAAAGTTCGAATACTTTAGTGATAGCAGAGGTTAGGGCAATTGGTCCGTAGTTGTAAGGAATAGAATGTTCACCTTTTTAGGGAACTGGCTGAACAAGAGCGCACTTCCAAGATAAAGAATATATACTGAAAGAGAGAATGAAGCAAATTTCGCAGCAAAGCACAGGAGCCAGTTCATCTGCAAACTCTCTGAGGCACTTTGCAGGGATACCATTGGATCCAGATGCCTTGTTCGTCTTTAGAGAGTAATGAAAACTACGGACTTCACGTGTAATAAGAATAGGGGTGAGCACAGGGTTAGAAAGGGGTAGAGTACGAGGGTCAGGTGTTCTGGAATCACTTACAGAAGAGTTAGCAGAAATATGAAAACCAAGATTAGTATCTTTGTTAGTGGGAGTACAGGCCATGGATCGGTCAGGAACAATGAGAGGGGGAAAGTTTGAGTTACAGAAGCTTTGGGAGAGCTTTTTGGTCAAGGACCAGAATAATTTTCAGTGGGAGAAGAGTTAAAGTCATCAACTTTCCTTCTAAGAAAGAGCAGCAATTCCTGACTGTAATTAAAGCAAAGTGAGTTAATCAGGAGAGGCTTTGTTCGACCAGCAAGCTCGATTCCCGGCTGAATAGCTATGGGGCACGCAAAACCAAGCCAAGGATCAAAGGGAGCAAGTTTGCTAGAGAAGGGATGAACGCTTCCTATGCTTTTAAAGTTTTGATAGAAAAGGGGTGAACGCTTTCTTCTCGAGGTTATGACCTCAGCAACTTTTTGGATTACCTAATCAGGGTTGCGGGCCCAAAAGCAGTGGTCATCTCATGGAATATCAAGGAGAAAGTTATGCTAATTATCACACTAGGTACGCTCATAATGCCAAACACGGTGCTTAGTAGGAGGGATCGTTGGTGTGGGGGATGAAAGAGGTTGAGATCAAATAATGACCAGTGTTACCAAAAAGGAAAAAAACAATATAAGTAGCTTGTTTGATTAGAAGTAAAGAATAGATCAAGAATATTAGCTGCATGGTCGTGGTGATCGGGAAAATATGTAGGTTGTTTGATGATCTGCACCAGATCATGAGTTACAGAAATACCAAGAGCCTCATTTTTTCTCTCATCAGTGTGAGCAAAATGAAGCCACTCCCTGCGATGTACATTGAAGTCTCCACTGTAAAGAATTTCAGTATGATGGCGAGAAGATAGTAAGGATTTATGACAAGAGGAAAGATCTTCAAAGAAGGATATAATGACAGTAAACTTAGGAGAGCAGTAGCAGAAGCAAAGAAATATAGTGGTGGTAGAGACGTCCAACCAGAGAATATAGAAAGTAGGAGATTCAAGATCAATGAGTCTTGAAACAGGAGTGTTGGTGTTAAAGTAACCAAAGACCTCACCCTCAGAACGGAAACGAGATTATATATTATAGTGAGAGATTTGAAACTGATTAGTGGATGCATGGCTAGACAGCTGGGCTTCAGAGAAGAGGAGGAGGTTAGGAAGGGATGTACCCAAGTGCTGTTCCACAGATGAAAGATTAGAGTACAGCCCTCGGATATTAGAAAAGTGAATTGTAAAAGAAACAGATCTATTGGGAGGGGCAAGGTTAAGGGCAGAACCATTATTACCACCAAGTGTGTCTACCCTCACGCCAATAGTGGAGTCAACAAGATCCCTGGAGATTTGTAGCACCCCTGTATGCCTCTATTTACATTGAAATATACATTTCAATTACAGGAATTTAGTTTGATCAGAAACTAGGAAGATCTAAAATATCAACCCCTTTTTTTATTTCTTTTTTTTGACGGAAGCAAAAGAGCTTTGGCAGGGCTAGCTAGCCTGAGGATGGTTTGCAGCATCTTGCAATAAAAGAGTAATGAGATTTAGATATTTCTCTAGCTACTAACAAGACTGCAATCATAGTAAGAGCACGTATGCAGAGCTTTTATCCAATAGCTAGACCAGATAGTCACGGACTCAGGCAAGATACAAGATTGTCAATATATTTGCTGATCTGTTCATACAAAGAAGCGCATTTTGAAACCACTGTTAAAAATTTTAGCTTGCTAACAAGCTCCATTTGATGTAATTGCCTATTATGTCAATATTTTTTTTTTATTTGAGTTTGTTAAAAATGTTACCACATCTTTAACAGCTCAAGCCAAAGAAAAGCATTTGTCAGAGCCTTATTATGGTGACGGGTCTATAAATAAATATCTTCTGCAATAATGCAATGGGAAAAGAAACATATGAATATCACACTTCGATGTAGCTGCCTCATTAAAGTTTGACTGATTTTACACAGAACATTACACAATTTGACATGCAATGGGGACATAAAGGTTAGACATTTCAAATGGGAAGTCACAGCAAATACTGATAAAATACGTTATTATATATAGGTAAGGGTGCGCATAAGAATATTACCAAAATACCTTGGCTTTTACCCATTCATACCAGGGTGACATAAGCCAGTTACATGTAGCTCAAATCATATCCCATAAACCCTTCTTCTTTTGCATTGCTCTTGCTTTATTTCCAAATCTTGCAGTAAATCGTATTGCATGTTACCTAAGTAGCATTCTCTCATAAGAGACACCAGATAAATAATATATATATGTAGATGATTTTTATGTAAAAAAAAAGAAAAAAAAAGAGGAAATTAGTTCATATTAATTCAGTAGATAAGAACAGAGTGAATTCGTGTGTGAATTTTACATGAGAATGAAAAGGGTGAATTCGTATCATGACAAATGATGAATATGAACATTATGACCAAATCATTCAGAAAAACATACTTAAAGGCATTTTTTAGCATGGTATTGTGTATAGTACTCAACTATAAACTGAAACAAAATTTTTGTTTACCCTTTTATGCTCCATATGAATACAAGTGGCAGTCAGTGCTAATCTTGCAATGCTCAGGCAATGGATTTTTTGTTCTTTCGAAGAGAGATCTATTCAACAATCCTACCGGCTTGCATGAAAAATAAACATTCCCATCAGATTAAATGAAGTAAATACATATGCTACCTTTTCATATTATAAAACTTTTACCGTTAATTAGATAAGCAGTTAACTCCATTATGTCTCGCCATTATTCCAGATTTTATTTTTAAAGGAGATAGAAACAAGGATTATAAACCTGGAGCAGTGTGTATATATATATATATATATATTATATATATATATATATATATATATATATATATATATATATATATATATATATATATATATATATACGTGATTACCTAATTGATATTACCTAATTGTGCTTACGGGAAAGAGCCTCATGCTCGTAGCTCCCCCTCTCCTGGTTAATTCCATTTTTATACTCAATGATACTTATCATAATTGTTCTTAAAACTATGAATTTAGTCAACATTAAGAACATCCTCGCTTAGCGGATTTCAATCATCTACCACTCTTACACTAAAAGAGTACTTCCTAATATCCTAGAAAGAAGTTTCCTTTCAAAGCTTCAAACAATGACCTCCAGTTCTAGTGTCAGTCATATAAAAACATCGATCCCTATCACACTGTCAAAACTATGAAGGAATTTAGAACCGTCACCATGTCCCCAGTCATTTTACCAGCTTCGAGAGATGGTAAGCTTAATTCCCTAAGCCTCTTCTAATAACCGAGATTGCACATGTCTGGTACCAGTTTCGTGGAACGTCTTTGAATTTTTCCAGTTTATTAATATGCTTTTCCAAGTGCGGATTTAAAAAGGGGGCTGCATATTCAAGCTTTGGCCTTACATAAGTTACATAAATATTTCTGAACATTTCCTTGTCCATGTGTCTGAATGCTACCCTTACGTTTGCTAACAAAGCATATGAAGTCCTTACTATGTCACTTATATGCATTTCTGGAGACAAATCTGCCAATATATTTACTCCTCGATCTCTCTCATTCTCCGTCTCTTGAAGTTCTGCACCTGCTGTATTGTATCCAACTTAGGCCTTCTTGCATTTGTACCCATTCTCATTACCTTGCATATTTTAGCTCTGAAATTCATTGGCCACATTTCTGACTTTCATGCAGACTATTTAGGTCTTCCTGGAGTTCTTTGCCATTGCTATCGTCACTTACTCACTTCACAATCATTGCATTATCTCCAAAAATATTCAAGAATGAAATTACATACTCTGGTAGGTCATTTACATACACAAGGAACAAAAGTGGCCGTAAAACTAAACCCTGTGGAACCACACTACTAACCCTTCTCCAGTCAGATAAGGAGTGGCTTACTCTGAAACTGTTTTCTTCCTTCTAATAAGTTTATTATCCATTCAAAGATATTTCCATCAATTCTTTCCATTAATAGCAGCTTTATAATAAGTTTTCCATGTGGGATTGTATCAAATGCAAACTGAAATTCAAAGAATATGTAATCCGCCCAGCCTTCTCTCTCTTGTAAGATCTGACTTACCTCATTATAAAATTCTAATACGTTTGTTACTGCTGATCTGTATGTGTGTGTGTGCGCTTGCGCATTCGCTTAGGTGTGTCTAGTTATCACGAAAATATGAAAACGTGACACAGATAAATAGAACTAAGCTACAAACGAAAAATAAAACGACTAAATGCTGAGATCTTCAGAGGTGCTCTGAAGATCGAATAAAAAACAGTCTGAAAAATCTCAGTATTCCGCTGTTTCGTTTTTCCTTCGTAGAGGACATGTATTCATATCTATCTATCTATCTATCTATCTATCTATCTATCTATCTATATATATATATATATATATATATATATATATATATATATATATATATATATATATATATATATATATATACATATATATATATATATATATATATATATATATATATA
>JAXCGZ010022703.1:70000-87500 GCA_037179515.1 Halocaridina rubra | reverse complement strand
CTAAACTGGGCGAAGCAAGTGGACTGAGAGTCCCTAACTTTGTAATTTCCTCCCACAAAGAGACAGACTTTTCTGCCAAGACATAGCCACCCCCTTCTACAGGGATTTATGGTTTTTGTATGATGCATATTACTATTTTTATAGTTGTTTGTGGATATAAATTTCTTACATAAACAGATCGTCAAATTACCTTTCATAAGAAGTTTCCTCGTAATATATGGTTACGGTAAAAGCCAAATATAAATCATTATCATAATGATCTTTTTCCTTTGGAATATGTTTCCCTGAATAGGGAAATGATATCCGCAAATCATGTCAGGAAAAGCAAGAGAAATATGGAGATAATGCGAGTGTTTATAGACAAGCCAAAATGAAAGGGTAAACAAAAATGAAAATGGATTTTGTGAAGTAGGACTTCGACACTGAAAAAGATTATGATATATTAAAATAAAAATGAGGGAAGTTGAAAGATATAGTGGGAAAAATTAATGTAAGGTTCAAGAAAAAGAAGAAAAAGAAAAAGAAAAAGAAGGGAGGAGGAGGAGGAGGAGGAGGAGAGAGAGAGAGAGAGAGAGAGAGAGAGAGAGAGAGAGAGAGAGAGAGAGAGAGAGAGAGAGAGAGAGAGAGAGAGAGAGAGAGAGAGAGAGAGAGAGAGAGAGAGAATCCACGCATTGTTCACTGAATTATGGTCAGCCGAGCGTCATCCTGTCAGTATAGGAAAGATAATTTTAGATCCGACGTAAAGGGGAGTCAAAGGGAGCTTTTCTATGGAATTCAGATGCGTACATATTATTTCTTGATGTCAAAGGAAGAGAAAATAAATAAAAATCTTCTCATTGTATATTGTACTGGACCTTAATTATTCTAGAAAAAGATGTCTAAATTACTGACTCGGAGAATGTCATTGATATATGCGAAAATCGCCTCTAAAATCTGTTATTTTGTTTTATGTTTTCCGAGAGGGATCAAACAAAGATTAGCGATCCTAGAACATTATGTTAGGTTAAGGTAATGCCGAACCTAAACAAACCTAACCTAACAGTTTACGGGACTCTTTAATGTTTGAGAGAGAGAGAGAGAGAGAGAGAGAGAGAGAGAGAGAGAGAGAGAGAGAGAGAGAGAGAGAGAGAGAGAGAGAGAGAGAGAGAGAGAGAGAGAGAGAGAGAGAGAGAGAGAGAGAGAGAGAGAGAAAATTTTTTTTATTATTTTAATACAACATGCATCTTTAATTAAAACTGGATATTAATATACAGAGATGTGAAATATTTAAGAACTTGTAGTAAGGAAATTCTAGACAATTGTTCAAAACTACAGACTTAATAAATGAGTTTACTTTTTTGAAGAATTGTTTTTAAAACCATTTTACAATGATCAATACATGAACAGCATTTGTTTTTTTTTCTCAAACAAGCCTATGAATTCTGCATTTGAAAGCTGCATTGGAGAATGCATCATTCTGCGTGCACCTGAATATCCTTCCATTGTGATGATCCTCTTATTGTAATCATTTTTAATCTGGCCTCGGCGTTACGCTCTTGGAACAAACAGATTATTGTTTTGCCTTGAACTATTCCCCTCACTTCACTGACAGATAGTAATGTGAATAGCATGGTTGCCAAGTGTTTGCTCAATATCTTAAAAACAAAAATGGAAATATCATCTAGGATCTTATTTCCTAATCGCAGCCATCCATTTCTTAAGTGCCTGGGCATTGTGGTCATGTTCTACTCTTCCTCCTCTTCTTCGTCTACATCTTTTCCCACTTTTATGTGGGGTCGATGTTTCTGGTCGTTATCAGTACTGGCCATATTTTGGCTTTGGCAAAATATTTATGGCCGGATGCCCTTCCTGCCGCCAACCCTCCCCATCTACCAGGGCTTGGGACCGGCACCAAGTTGAGGCTGGCTTGCCCCCCTCAGTGGCTGGGTTTTTTCTACGCTTCCTCCAAAGACAAATAAAGCTCTGGATTTTTTAATTGACTGTCCTTGTCACTCCCTTTACGAATGTTCAATTTCTAATCAAGCTTATGATTATTGGATAGAATAGGTAGCGCACGTGACTTTAATTCGATAGGTCGTCGTATCGAGACCCGCCACGGTCTGAAGTTAGAAAAGGCTTTCACTCAGGGCAACGGACACACTGCCAAAACCAAAGTCCTTCGAAAGAAGGCACCATAATAGGAAAAGGGAGTCAGTGACGTAAAACTGGATCATTATTGCATAGATTACCATCATTCGAACACAGGTCTCTATTATAATAGCTCCTAATACCTCCTTACAAGTATCCTCAATATGGTGGACAACCATCATATTTCAATAGAAACGTCGACATATTTTCTAATCTATTGGAAGTTACTATAAATCTTATTTATTATCATCAAGAGTGTAGTTTCTGTTGCTAATTTAGGCATGAATCCCCGCAGTCCAGAATCCAAATATCATACTCGGCTGGCTAGTGAGTTTATTTTTTTTTTCTCAGTATTTTGGAAGAAAGAGGCATAAGGGATTTGACAAAATAGTTTGTCAAATCGCTTCTATTTCCCTTTCTCAATAAAAGGAATTACATGAGAACATTTCATTATCCTGCATACCTACTTGCGACCGACCATGGGGGTGTAAACAACGACTCCCATGTGAAACATCATCACAATTAACACAGCTTTATCAAATTGAAAGAAGATAGCACATAGTCAGTAATAATTCAAATTGTTTAGCCATATTGATAATAAGATTATACAGCTAGTCAATGGGATGATGACATATGACATAATGCTTTGTTTTTATACTGGCGCAATAATAACGTACATAATTACACATACAATTCCTTCAGTATTTGTTTGCTTTTTTTCTAGTGGTTTCATACTTACATGTGCCAAAAAAAAATGCCTCTTAAATTTCCGAAAACATTATTTTTACAGACATATTCTTTCCACTGAGGAAACATATATTATCAAGTGCTAAGATGCTACCAAGTCATCTATTGAGCTGCGAAATAGTTTATTTTTTTCTTAATATTACATTTTGCTGTTACCAGTGAGACTTAACACGTTATTTTACGTTTCATATCGACGACGCTCATGACAGTTCATTTAAAGATCTCTTTTAAATTGCTTTCTGACGTCCATAACCTCTTTAATGTCATTAGTTATCCAAGGGGGATGAGGGGAGGGTAATTTTCCTTGTTACAATAGGCGTGAATAAATCTAAATAAGTCCTAAAGATATATGCCCAGATTTTCATATGTTTTTTTTGTTATCTTAAGAGAAGAAGTCATCATTAATATCACCAGATATCAATACTGGTTTGTGGCACAAACATAAACATATGACCAAATGGCCCTCAGTACTGCGACTATTCTCTCAGTCTGTTCTTTTCCTATTGTGTAATATTCCCTTATTTCTGCTGTTACCACGGGGCTGCATCTTACAGAGGTAGCCCTGTGGTAGGGGCAGTAGGGGAGTTGGCATTTATGAAGCGACGCAGGTTGTGGAAGAGCCGGGAGGATGGGCTGTGGCACTCCAGCAGGGCCATTACCCATAGAGCAAAGTAATCCCCTTATTGTTTCTTTTTTTATGTCGGCTACCCCCCAATTGGGGTAGACAGCCAAGGTAGAAAGATAGATTCTGCCTTGTCCTTAACCTTCTAATCTTTCTTCGTCTTCATGTTTTATTCGTGTCAGGGCCTGATGAGGGTAATTTTCTTGATTGTCCCGGTGTCACACTCATAAAAAAAAAATAATAATATTAACTCAAATGAAAGGAGCTACTTTCTGTAACTGAAGTAATCCTCATATTTCAATTGTTTGTGTTTTATTCTCGTTCTGCGTTACTAAATGATGCCTTTAAATAATCCTTCATATAAATGCATATTCCACTCTCATGTACCTAATGATGAAGAAGTCTTCTAAAAATATAGAATAAATACAAGCTTATCAACATTTGCAGGAAAAACTCAAGCTCCAATCACATAGCATAAATATTTTTTTTTTATTATTTACCCTCTTTGTTTCCTCAATAGGGTGAAAAATAAAACAAAACAATCCTTTTGCAAGTATGTACAAAATGCAGAACTAATGCTGGCTTGATATATTTAATCATTAATGGAGAACAATATTTTAAGACTGTTTTTTCCCACCACCAAAGTTAGTGCTAAGAGCTTAATCTCCTGCGATCTGCTTTATGAAAGCAATATGACAATGGTCTTTCACTTGAAAGACAGAAAATAAAAAATAAAAAATTAGAATAATGGCCCAACAACAAATAGCTAAAAATAAAAAAATATAATAAATAAAATGTAGGGAATGCAGGACGTCAGAGAAGATAGACAATCATCCTCTTTCCAACTGTCAGTAGTGACACTCGTGTAACAAATCTGTTGTTTTAGGATAATTAGAATGACGGACATATTCATGTCGACATAGAGCTGACCAACGCTGGACTGTAGCCAGTGTCCTCTTTCTTATTGCCCTTCATCTCGAGGTCCTTTTCCAAGTGCGTCGTTACCTTATTAAATACAGATACTTTGAAATGCGGCATTGGCACTATTTTAGAGAGGATATTTTGTCTAAATCAAAGAGTTGGAAGTCTTTCGATAACATTTTACTACACTGTAGAACAATCTCTCTCTCTCTCTCTCTCTCTCTCTCTCTCTCTCCTCTCTCTCTCTCTCTCTCTCTCTCTCTCTCAATGATGCTCAAGTATGAGGTATTTTGGCGCTCATTTTCTTTATTATTTTCATAATACTGCATTATCATTCCTGTTAGCAGCGGGTACCAGTTTTATTACATTATTATTGCATAACATCACATTCCGATAATCCTCTGTCATATCTTTACTTTCGCTGAGAGCGAAGGCTTTATAAAAGCTTAGTTTTGTAATCTTTGGAAAGGTATTATATAATTATTGCATATAACAAAAGAAATAAATGATAGTAATAATTGATCATTATTTTAAAGATTGTATAAAATGTAATGTAGAGTAAGCGTATATACTGTTTCTACACACATATACATGGCCTCATTTCTCCCTTTAAGGAGAGTGGCCGAGCCAAGAAACACGAATTCACCACGATCCACACGTACCTCAACCAGTCCTCTCAGCTCCTTGGGGATAAATGGTTGCCACGTTCCCCCCTCCCTTCTACCTTGCTTGAGTCACCCACAAGGTAGACGGGTGAGGATACTTTACAATGAGACCCGACAGACGCAGCTGATTTACCCCCACCGCTTCATCACATGGCAAATCATCTCACGCCCATCCATAGCACTTCACTGAGCTTGCAGGAGCGAAAAATCCCTTTGGCCCGTGTTACCTATACACAATCTTCCTCCACTCACTCCCATCTCCTGTGCGCTCTCTTCCCTGCTCCACAAACATTCACGCGCATTCAATGCCCTTTATACGCCATCCATCTAATTCTAGGTCTTCCTTTTGATCTAACTCCAATCACTTCAGCACTCCACTCTTTCTTCACTATTCGTTCATCACTTATCCTTTCCATGTGTTCAAACCAACACAGCATTCTCTGATCTAACATATCTGACAGCTTCCTTTCAAAACTCCTTCTCTGCCTGACATCCTAGCATAATAAAATAATATAATTATTGCTGTTAATACTAGCTATCTGTTAAGATGGATTAATATTGCATATCATTCTACTGTGAGACTCTCCTGTTACTAATCTTACTCACGCTAAGAATAAATTGAATGAAAGTTTTTATATTTCAGAGTCTATGACTTATGTCATTTAAAACAAAGATCGATTGAATTCATACAATACTGAATACATATTATATATCTAACAACTTACATATTTTGGTGTGGGCACTGATTACTACTGGGAGTGATTGGGTAAAACATCTCCATGTAAGGTTATCAACAAAATATAGCTTATTTTATTATATATACATAAATGTGTGTGCGTGTGTGTGTATATGTGTGTATACTTAGAACAAAAAAAAATGCCCTATGAACTAAGTCGCTGATTGCTCATCGGTTTCTCTCTAATCTTATGCTAATGATATGGATATTACTCATGTATTCAATATCCTATAGAATGCTTCTGGCTCCTTTAAAAATGTGATATTGAATAAATTAAGACGTACAGAGAAGCTAAAAGGAAATGCTACACATAACGCAGCCATTTCAGTCTTTAACATTAGTTTTGAGGCACATCTGCACTTCATTTCAAAGGGAAAAATTGGTAAACCATGAGACCGAAAACTACCGGTATCAAAAATAATGATCTTTTAGAGCAAAATATAATATGGGACTGTAGAAACTCCATTAACAGTGGTCAGTTTGACACAATAGGTGCCAGAATCACAGAGGGAATTGTAATTCAGAGTTGATACAGGTCACACAGTATGAAACTGAAACTATTTTACATGCGAAATACTTGTTACTTACTGAAACAGAAGAAAATAAAAGACATATATTCTTTTGTCGAGAACCTCTGGATATCATTTCATTACTATCTTAATCTTTCTCGCTGCTGTAAAATATGATTACTATTTGTAACAATGTCTATTTATGAAGAGAGGATTATAATGAACATAAACACATTAATATTAATAGTATTTAGCGCAATAAAAAATGAAATGAAGCTTCTTACACGATACGCCATATCTCTTACAATCCAGGTGCAATACAAGTGTGGGACATGAATAGGAAAAAGAAAACGAGGCTTCAACATACCATGCCAATCTTCGCTTCTCTCTCGGTCGCTTTTCGAAGAGAACAAATAAAATGGGAGGGGATATTGCTAACCTCCATTTCATTTTCCCTATAAATTGTTAGCTAGGAAACGTGGGATACACTAGTGTGGAAATGTTTTCTCTCATTACCAGGCATACCTTACTAAATCCTTTTATATGACACTCAGAGAATTTGAAGCTGTGATATTTTTGTCTCGTTATAAGGTAATAATAATAATAATAATAATAATAATAATAATAATAATAATAATAATAATAATAATAATAATAATAATAATAATAATAATAATAATAATAATAATAATAATAATAATAATAAATCTGTCATGCCCTCCTACTTTGTACGACATATGAACCCGTTGGAGAACGAATATAATCAAGCATGGGTCTTGGGAGAATAGAGATGATATTTATTACTGAAGTATTCTATCAGTACTTCTAGCCCAAGGTCTCCGAGGATATAGTATTCTCTATCTGCAGCTACATTTTTAATAAGTCTATGCCTGAAGCTGTTTAATGCCTCTGCCTAGAATGACTGAGGACTTGCTTGGACTCTCTGAAGATTTAAAAAAAAATTCTGACTAACTTCAGATTAAACAGAATTCCTCTATATAAGCGTCTTTTCCAGTATCCGAGGAGGCGGGGACTTTTAGTCTCCAGGTCTATGCTAGACCAATTACAGTAAAATAGACACATCGACAGAGATTCTACCTGGGTTCCAGCTAGGCAGAGTGGGTAGGTCTTCCGGTGGCAACCACATCCAGGGAAGAGCATAAGATCTATTGATGGTAGATCGCACATGGCTTTCCTTGCGGATTGTGGGTACCTGTTCCAAAGACTGCGGTTACACATGGCCTTCACGACTCGGCCAGCACAGATCTTTCTATCACAAGCAGGTCAGCAATACTTGTCAACCTCAAGAAACAGTAAGATATCCCTGACCTAATCTCATTACAAGAGCCATATTCCCCCTTATAAGGAAGGTGGCTGAGTTCAATATCTTGATTCTTTGCGGGAAGAAAATAAAGAGCAGGGGATTTCCAGCCCCCTTGCTCTGTCCCATTTATTCGACTTTTACGACATGCTGGGAAACAAGGAGGAAGTACTTTTACCTTTTTCCTCATAATAATAATAATAATAATAATAATAATAATAATAATAATAATAATAATAATAATAATAATAATAATAATAATAATAATAATCTCCTTTCCTTGTCGGGGATTGAACCTACGAACTCTAGTTAGAGCAACACAGCTTACTCCAATAGACCTCGAAGGCTGCACAGCATCCGTAGTCTAGTGGACTAAGCTGTGTTGCTCTAAGCTAAAATTTACAGGTTCGATTCCCGACAAGGAAGGGAGATTATTTAAATTTTTGAAATTGCATTACATTTGCTTCATAATAATAATAATCATAATAATAATAATAATAATAATAATAATAATAATAATAATAATAATAATAATAATAATAATAATAATAATAATAATAATAATAATAATCTGACATAAAGACCTTTTCAATTTGTTGTTTAGGATACTAATTTGACATGACTAATGTTATTACCAAGGAATTTCCAAAAGTCTCAAGATAAAATTCTGTGATTAATGGTACAGTTATGAGAATATTCTTTTGTTATTTGCAAATGAATTTTCATCATTAGATGTTTTTTTTTTGTTATTTTACAGCAATATCGTAGTAACTGCTTACAAAATGTAGTTAGGTACGTAAGTAGAAAATGCACAGGCAGTAGCAATGTTGTCATATTATTTATTATGATGTCCAGTGTGGATTTTTCCTCACCCTATAAAAACAACCCACTTGTCAATAAAATTACCGTATAAAAGTTGAGAGTCAAACAGGGGACGGCGTGTTGGCTCCCACTTTGACAGGGCATAGTGACGACTGTTTATGACATCAGAAATGTCCGTCACGCGTCAAAAACTGGCTTAGGTACAAAGCCTTCGAAATGATGCCGAGAAGACATATTGACACAAAACATTATCACTCCTCCTCCCTCCCTCCCTCTCACCTCTTTTGCTTTCGATGGCAGGAGGCAATGAAGTTTATTATTTCTCTCCCCCTCCCATGGGAGACCTCGTGAATCAAGAAGAAATCCGATACTCCCAGTGATATGCATTCTGTCTGCCAACGATTGCCATGATGGATTTCACCACAAAATTCCTCTGGCGGCTCATCACCTACCAACTATGTCAAAAAGGAGGTTATCATTGCTTATTCTGCAATACTTCCAGAAGTATATAATAATAATAATAATAATAATAATAATAATAATAATAATAATAATAATAATAATAATAATAATAATAATAATAATAAAAATAATAATAATAATAATGAATATTATAATAATAAAAGTAAACCAAATAATAATAATAAATACTATAATAATAAAAGAAAGCATATTATAAAAATAATAATAATAATAATAATAATAATAATAATAATAATAATAATAATAATAATAATAATAATAATAATAATAATAATGAATATCCCTAGTAATTTCAAAGTTAAACGACAATACTCTGTCGTCAAACACCCGTATACGCACACATACGCTTGGCCGCCTCTTCATTTCATTAATTCAATTTTTTAATAAAATCTCAGACGGCATGCGTCACGTATTACACATTTCTGTCATAGCCGAAAGACTGGGGATTCTATTTAAATCTCTTCATTATTAACTCTATTATTCCTTTGGATTATTCATTTATGACGTATTTATAGTTCATACATTAACTGAGCATTGAGCATAAATTTTTGATGTTCTTTATTTGACCCAATAAATGAAAAAAACTAAATTAGCAATACTCCTCCACAATATAACTCATTCTTCGAAAGGAACCGCATATTGCATTTCCTCAAGAAAAACGATGAAAAATAATTTAAAATACATATATACAGAAACACACACAAACCAGCAAATTACACACACACACACACACACACACACACACACACACACACACACACACACACACACACACACACACACACACACACACACACACACACACACACACTATATATATATATATATATATATATATATATATATATATATATATATATATGAATCATTTTTTACCCCGACCGGGACTCGAACCTATTTTATCTGCTATACTTAGGGATGAACGCATTCTATCTGAATGCCACTATGTTCATATTACAGATTCCCCAACCTCACTCGTGGCTTCATTTTAGCATTTAATTCAATTCCCAATCTCATTCGGGTCATACAATAACCAAGCAAGCACATTACATATGTGAAAACATGAATCATATTTTACCCCGACCGGGACTCGAACCTAGGCCTTATAATTACTAAGTCAAAGCGCTACCAACTACACACCACAGAAAGTATAAAAGGAATCCAACCTTATAGCTTATATCTGCTATATTTAGGGATGAACGCATTCTATCTGAATGCCACTATGTTCATATTACAGATTCCCCAACCTCACTCGTGGCTTCATTTTAGCATTTAAGTCAATTCCCAATCTCATTCGGGTCATACTATAACCAAGCAAGCACATAACATATGTGAAAACATGAATCATTTTTTACCCCGACCGGGACTCGAATCTAGGACTTATAATTACTACGTCAAGGCGCTACCAACTACACACCACAGAAGGTATAAAAGGAATCCAACCTTATAGCTTATATCTGCTATATTTAGGGATGAACGCATCCTATCTGAATGCCACTAAGTTCATATTACAGATTCCTCAACCTCACTCGTGGCTTCATTTTAGCATTTAATTCAATTCCCAGTCTCATTCGGGTCATACAATAACCAAGCAAGCACATTACATATGTGAAAACATGAATCATTTTTAACCCCGACCGTTCATCCCTAAGTATAGCAGAGCGCGTCCTTGCCATCCGGCACTAATAGGCATCTCTGAAATGCCTTGTGAGGCTATAGCAATTATCAAAACTTATATTTTTCTTATTTTTTTTCTAGTTTTTAGATAATTTTAAACGAAAAAACCTCAGAGTCTCCAGTAGAGGTAAGTTTATTAGAATAAGTGTCATTGATAAATTGCACAATTTGCAAAAAATTATAATAAGTTGTTTTCTGTTTAAATATTATCATTGTTTTGAATCATTATTAAATCTTTGTGTTCACTGAGTTCACAGAAGAATCCACTCCTTATTTAGTTCTTAGGTTGAGGGGTGGTATGCAGATCTTTGTGAAGAAAGATCACAGACGAATGTGTTTTATATTATGTTCATTGAGTTCTCATATCAGTTTGTCCATGAATAGTAATTACATATTGAAATTGTGAATATTTGTAACTTTTCACACCATGACAAATGTTTTGTTTTAAAAGTGCTTGCATACATCATGTCCAAATGTATTGTGTACTGTGTGATTAATGAAATATCTTAATTAGCTTTGTTCTTAAGTGATTTTGCCAATGCTTACTAGCTATATATTGCAAATGGGAATACTAAAGTTTGATTTTCTTATTTTAATTACAATGCTTATTATAAAGAACAGATTTTTCTTTGTCACCTCTTTGCATAGTAATTCTGACATTACTGTAATCTGTTTAGATAATTGTATGAGATTGAAATAGTTTCATAAGTCAGTTTCTTAGACAGTTCTGCCCTGCTTTTGCAAAATAATGATAGGTAGAAAATCATAAGGCACTCATAGAAGTAGTTATGCTCTTTCCCACTATTTGACACCAATTGCCTTGGTTTTATTCTCTCTTGGTAGCGTGGTTGGTGATAACAGATAAGCATCTTCTTTATATGTGTTTATTTCTAGGTTAACAATTAATTCCTCAGAGCTCCAATTCCTACAGTTCCGGTCATGATCGATTCCAGATTCCCGCCCCCAAGGGGGAGACTGCTAAGCTGTGGATGTGACGTCTGCCCCTGACAAGGTCTGAAGTCTCACTGACTGGGCTTTGTTGGTACTCGTGGTGGTCAGTGGGCATCGAGCGCGTCATTGCCATCCGGCTTTTACAGGCATCTCTGAAATGCCTTGTGAGGCTAGAGCAATTATCAAAATTTATATTTTTCTTATTTTTTTTCTAGCTTTTAGATAATTTTAAACGAAAAAACCTCAGAGTCTCCAGTAGAGGTAAGTTTATTAGAATAAGTGTCATTGATAAATTGTACAATTTGCAAAAAAAATCATAATAAGTTGTTTTCTGCATAAATATTATCATTGTTTTGAATCATTATTTAATCTTTGTGTTCACTGATTTCACAGAAGAATCCACTCCTTATTTAGTTCTTAGGTTGAGGGGTGGTATGCAGTTCTTTGTGAAGAAAGATCACAGACGAATGTGTTTTATATTATGTTCATTGAGTTCTCATATCAGTTTGTCCATGAATAGGAATTACATATTGAAATTGTGAATATATGTAACTTTTCACACCATGACAAATGTTTTGTTTTAAAAGTGCTTGCATACATCATGTCCAAATGTATTGTGTACTGTGTGATTAATGAAATATCTTAATTAGCTTTGTTCTTAAGTGATTTTGCCAATGCTTACTAGCTATATATTGCAAATGGGAATACTAAAGTTTGATTTTCTTATTTTAATTACAATGCTTATTATAAAGAACAGATTTTTCTTTGTCAGTCCGGCTTTTACAGGCATCTCTGAAATGCCTTGTGAGGCTAGAGCAATTATCAAAATTTATATTTTTCTTATTTTTTTTCTAGCTTTTAGATAATTTTAAACGAAAAAACCTCAGAGTCTCCAGTAGAGGTAAGTTTATTAGAATAAGTGTCATTGATAAATTGTACAATTTGCAAAAAAAATCATAATAAGTTGTTTTCTGCATAAATATTATCATTGTTTTGAATCATTATTTAATCTTTGTGTTCACTGATTTCACAGAAGAATCCACTCCTTATTTAGTTCTTAGGTTGAGGGGTGGTATGCAGTTCTTTGTGAAGAAAGATCACAGACGAATGTGTTTTATATTATGTTCATTGAGTTCTCATATCAGTTTGTCCATGAATAGGAATTACATATTGAAATTGTGAATATATGTAACTTTTCACACCATGACAAATGTTTTGTTTTAAAAGTGCTTGCATACATCATGTCCAAATGTATTGTGTACTGTGTGATTAATGAAATATCTTAATTAGCTTTGTTCTTAAGTGATTTTGCCAATGCTTACTAGCTATATATTGCAAATGGGAATACTAAAGTTTGATTTTCTTATTTTAATTACAATGCTTATTATAAAGAACAGATTTTTCTTTGTCAGCTCTTTGCATAGTAATTCTGACATTACTGTAATCTGTTTAGATAATTGTATGAGATTGTAATAGTTTCATAAGTCAGTTTCTTAGACAGTTCTGCCCTGCTTTTGTAAAATAATGATAGGTAGAAAATCATAAGGCACTCATAGAAGTAGTTATGCTCTTTCTGCAATATGGGAGCTATTTCAGTTTGGTGGTGAGGAGTGTAGTAAGGCAATTATAGATGCCTATAGCCTCACAAGGCATTTCAGAGATGCCTATAAGTGCTGGATGGCAGTGACGCGCTCGATACCCACCGACCACCACGAGTAGCAACAGAGCCCAGTCAGTGAGAGTTCAGACCTTGTCAGGGGCAGACGTCATGTCCACAGCTTAGCAGTCTCCCCCTTTGGGGCGGGAATCTGGAATCGATTATGACAGGAACAGTAGGAATTGAGCTCTGAGAAATTAATTGTTAATCTAGAAATAAACACATATAAAGAAGACGCTTATCTGTTATCACCAATCACGCTACCAAGAGAAAATAACACCACGACAATTGGTGTCAAATAGTGGGATAAGCCCCACAAATTTTTGAAAACAGGTCAAGGATTCTCTCACTCGATTTCTCACGCTTTAAGAAATTAATATAAACATGATTTTACACGTACATTAAATCTTCTCAATTAAAATCAATACATTTGCCTTCTTAATAATCAACTTAGGCATTAATACAAATAAATTGAAAACCCTTCAAATGCAATTTGTTATTAAATCATTCAAATTATAAAAAAAATGGAGTTTATTACTGCTTATAGCTATTGGTGCAAATTATCCATGTTAGTAATGGGTACAGAAATTCTAATTTTATTTACTTACTAGAGCCACACCCCTCATAGGTGGGTTGGCTGAGTCAAAGCATATCTACAAAGTAAAATGGTGGTGTCCGCCGACCTCAATTCCTTTTAATAATGGTCCCATTACTCACTGGATACAGATCACAAGTACGTTGCTATTTTGAGAATCTGCTTGAAGAACATCATGGCAACAGGTAATGGAGGAGGGGGTTCATCTTTCTTCTGGGCGTAGGAGGTTCCTGCCAACATCTCCATCTCTCTCGTAAAATCGACGAATCACCATCTTCTTGGTTGGATCCAGCAACATACACTTCTGGTAAGGGGCGCTTTCTCTCAAAGCCCTGGTCACACTTCAGCTCACTGTCACGGTGGCGTACATGAAGGCGCTCGTTGTTCTTTTACTGCTGGGGGCCTTGCCAACACGGGGCGGGGGAGTGCGACTGGTTCTGGTAACATGATACTGTCGGAGTGGGGGAGCTGAGACTTTCTTTCTCGCTGCTTGTAAGCGTCTAGAAGTTTCTTCATCACTCGAATACTTCTTCCATAGATGCTTCATATTTATTCCTTCTGTATTTTTAATTCTTCTTTCTCTTCGTTGTAGTAACGGCATGGACTGATCCCGAGCTGATCACCAATGTCGTGGCATTTATCCCACTATTTTACAAAAAATTGTTGTGATGTTATTCTCTCTTGGTAGTGTGGTTGGTGATAACAGATAAGCATCTTCTTTATATGTGTTTATTTCTAGGTTAACAATTAATTCCTCAGAGCTCCAATTCCTACAGTTCCGGTCATGATCGATTCCAGATTCCCGCCCCCAAGGGGGGGACTGCTAAGCTGTGGATGTGACGTCTGCCCCTGACAAGGTCTGAAGTCTAACTGACTGGGCTTTGTTGGTACTCGTGGTGGTCAGTGGGCATCGAGCGCGTCATTGCCATCCGGCTTTTATTGGCATCTCTGAAATGCCTTGTGAGGCTATAGGCATCTATAAGTGCCTTACTATATATATATATATATATATATTATATATATATATATATATATATATATATATATATATATATATATATATATATATATATATATATATATATATATATATATATATATATATATATGTCTCATTCCCCCTTGAAAGGAGAGTTGTCAAGCCAAGAAATGCGCATTAACCCCGATCCACACATACCTTAACTACTCCTCTTACCTCCTTGTGGATAAAGGGTTGCCACGTCACCCCCCCCATTCCACCCTGCTTGGGTTATCCACTAGGTAGGCAGGCAAGGAGACTCTTCAATGAGACCAGACACCCTTAGCTGGTTTACCCCCACTGCTTCATCACAGGGCAACTCCCCTCGCACCAGTCCGTCACAGTTTATTAAGCTAGCAGGTGCAAGAAATCCCTCATTCCTATCTCTTACATGCACTCTTCCCTGTTCCACTGACATTCCACATGCATTCAGTGCCCTTTTCACGCCATCTATCCATCTCATTCTAGGTCTCCCTTTTGACCTAACTCCAATCACTTCTACACTCCACACTCTCTTCACTATTCGTTAATCACTCATCCTTTCCATGTCCAAACTAACTCAACACTCGCTGATCTGACCTATCCGACAGCTTCATTCTAACACTCATTCTCACCCTGGCATCCTCATATCTTATTCTATCTACTCTACATACACCAATCATACTTCTCAATCAATCTCCATTACATTCAACTTGTTCATTTCATCCTCCCTTGCATTCTAAGTCTCTGCTCCATACAATGATGTCGGCACAATCACACCTTCATATATCCTTCTCTTTGTGTTCATTCCCAAATATCTATTTCTCATTACACTTTTCAACCCACCTAGACATTTATATGCTTCCTTCACTCAGTGATTTATCTCTACATCCACTCATCCACTCCTTGATACATGCAACCCCAGATACTCAAAACTCTCAACTTCTTCAAGCAACTCTCCATTCACTCCTACATTCAGTCCACCAACATTAACACTCCTCATGCATCTCATGACTTTACTCTTAACAATTTTCACCCGCAACTTCCTTTTCTCACACACACTAACAAATTCAGTCACGAAATTATTCAATTCACTTCCAGTACAGTATCATCCACTATTAGCAACTGAATCAAATTCAACAACCTTCCATCCTCAACCACTAGTTCCAAGCCTCTGTCTAATACTCTATCATTTTCTACCATTACCACTTCATCAATATTCACATTAAACAACAATGGGGACATTACACTACCTTGACGTAACTCTACATTCAACTCAGATTAATCATTCATATCATTTTGAACTCTCACACATGCTCTACTTTTCATGTAAAAACTTTTCACCGCATTCAACAAACTTCCACTTATTCCGTACAGTCGCAACACATTCCACAACTACTCACTATCTATACTATCAAATGCTTTGTCTAAGTCCATAAAAACCCAAATAGCATCCCTACCTTTCTCCAAGAACTTCTCACACACCTGTCTTACCTCAAACACCTGATCCACACATCCTCTTCCTCTCCTGAACCCAAACTGTTCTTCCCCAATCGATCTTTCAGGACCATTCCTAATTCTCTCAATAAACACTCTTCCATATACCTTACCAACTACACTCAACAAACTAATTCCTCCAAAACTATTACACTCATACTTATATCTATTCCCTTTGTAAAGTGACTCTATACATGCACTTCTCCAATCAAATGGAAACCTCCTTTTCCTGAAACATACATTAAACAACCAAATCATTCATTCTACTAATGCCTCTCTACCTTTTGACAAGCATTCAATATGACACTCATCTATCCCTGGTGCTTTACTAGCTTCCACTGTTCTCAGTGCCATATGCATCTCCTCTTTTGTTATTTTTTTTTTATCATTCTCATCACCTAACATTGGCATTCTTCATTTGTTTCCCAGAGCCACATTCTCTGCCTCTCTATCATCCTCCTCATTTAGCAGGTTCTTGAAATATTCAGCCCATTTCTCTCTCACCTATATTTCATCTACTAGCAATTGCCCATCTGCTCCTTTTACCCTCTCCTCCCTGCCAGATTCACATTTCCTCACTCTTTTCACTTCCTTCCAACACATCTTTTTATTCTTTTCAAAATTCTCACAAAAGCATCTGCTCCATTTTACATCCGCTTCTCTCTTTGTCTCCCTCCCACATAATTTGCTAACCTCCTCTTAGCACAATACCTTTCATATGCCTCTACTTTATCTACCTGCAACCATACCTCAAAAGCCCACTTCTTTTCAGCAACTCCTGCATTCACCTGCTCATTCCACCTTCCACTACCTTTCCTTTTACTTCCACCTGTTAGTCTCCTTCTGCACACTGTCTTGACACACTTCATAACTTCCTCCTTGAAGCATCCCCATTCTTCTTCCACTCCCATATCCACTTTCTCTTTCACTACATTCCACACCTTCCTCACACTAGCCATATACTCAGTCTTTCTCTTTTTTACACATTTCATTCACTCTTAGCACCTCTCTTCTTTTCTTGCTTCGCCTCTTTCTCCACTTTTCTCCCACTCTCACTCTACTTCCTACTAAATAATGATCAGATATTCCACCACTAGTTCTTCTCAGTACATTCACATCCATTATTCTTCCAATCACCTTCCTGTTCACCACAACATATTCCATTGATGCTCT
>JAXCGZ010022703.1:60000-62500 GCA_037179515.1 Halocaridina rubra | reverse complement strand
CTGAGATGACAATAGATCCGCTGTTAGAAGGAAGATAGGCTATATAAATCACAAAAAGCAAAAGGAAAAAGAGAGTTCCAGAGTCTGGAGCTGGATCACAGGAAGCTGTCACTGAATCCAAGATCTCTAAATCTTCAAACAGCACCTGTGAGATGAGGCCACTTGGCGAGTGTTACACGGCCTCGGCAGATGGAAGAGGAATGCAACCAGCCAACTCATCATAGCAGCGATGTAAGTAGTAATGACAAAAATAAGAATGGAATGATACCTTAGGGTAAAAAGAAAGACTCCATTTTAAAAGCAAGAGAAGAGTAATTAAAGAGTCTGATTGCCTTTATTCAACACTTTAAAGAATATAAATATGAGAAGGAGCGTCCAAGATGTGCTAGGAGTTTCTAACCAGGGGCAGATAAGACCTTAATAGATTTTAAATAACTGGAAGAGGAAGAGTACTGACGAAAACGAAACAGAACCACAAATTTTCGGATGCAGATTTATAAATTTACATTATCTTACGCCTCCAAGATAAGTTAGAGACTATCTGGATTTCTAATATGTTAATAGATTTAAGAGAGCAAACTTCACTAGTTCCGAACACAATAGAACTATCAGGAGGAGAATTAGAAGCATTAAATGTAAATAAATTTTGGGTACCCAACTCAAGTACTCTATGTAAATCGGAGTTGAGAGTAAAAGAAAGAGTGATATGACACTGATTACGAGTAGCAGATAAATGTTATGAAGAGAAGGCAGAGGAAAATGAAGGGTAGAATCGTTGACAAAAGCGTGAAGAAGCAAGGAGGATGGAGACCGGAGAAGATCGTTGATGAATAGCAAGAACAGAGTAGGTGAAAGAATGGAGCCCTGTAAAACACAACAGGTAATTGGGAATGAGCTAGATATTGCGCCATCAACAACCACAGATATAAAACGGTCAGAATGAAAACTGGAATAGCACTGGAACCAGTTTATCTGCAAAGTCTTTAAGAGGTCCAGATGCCTTGTTCGTCATTAGAAAGCAAAGAACCTTATGGACTTTGCGTGAATAAAAAAATAAGGGAGGGCACAGGGTTAGAGATATAATGTAATAGGAATAGGCGAACCGGAATCACTTATGGGAGAGTTGACCAAAAATTAAGAGCCAAAGAGAGTGGCTTTGTCAGTGGAACAGCTAGTAATAGAACCATCAGAACAAATGAGAGGGGAAAAGCTTGAGCTTCAGAAGCTGTTGGAGAGATTTTTGGCTAAGGACTATAAACATTTATATGTGGATGAGGAGTAATCATGTAGTAGGTTGGCTCATGGCATCAGCCGCCCGTTGTGATACTACAGCTGAAGGTTTTTTGAACTTAAATAGGTCTGTCCAGGACAGTTCGATGCTAAGTCTTCCTTCAGTTACAGTTTTTTTTCTATGTCTACAGCTACACTGAATATTCTTGGATATTCGTCACACATCTTTAATTATCCCTTCACATCTGACAAGTCATTACACTCTCCATCTCTGTTTCTCTTTACTTTATGCATTCTTCGTGCCCAGGCCCGATGAGGACTGTTTTATTTTATATTTTTTTTTGGACCGTCCTGGTGTCACAACCATAAATATAAAAAAAAAAGGTTATCAACTTTCTTTGTTAGGATGGAAGCTTTAGACCGCCGAATCGGAGTAGTGCAGCGTCTTCTAGTGGAAATAAAAGCAGAGTGAGTTAAATTGGAAGGAAAGACTTGATATGACCTGTATGTTGGTCCCTGGCCTGAATAGCCATACAGCAGGCACGGTCAAACCAGGGATCAGAGGGAGAGATATTTCATAGAAAAGGAGATGAATGTTTCAGTTCCCAAGGTTATAATTTTGGCAAATTTTAAGCTACCTGATCAGGATTGTGGGTCCGAAAGCAATAGATATTCCAAGGGAAGTCAAAGAGAAAGTTACACATATCATCACATTGGGTTTTCTCAAAGTTCCAAAGGCGATGCTGAGTAGGAGGAACTGTTGGAGGGGAGTGAATATGGAAGGGACTGAGATCAAAGAGTTGGCAGACTTATCAAGAGGGAAAAGTACAGAATATGAGTAGTTTAAAGGATTAGAAGTTGAGAATAGGTCATGGCAATCGGGAACACAAGTAGGATGTTGTCAAGATCGTGTGTAGCAGAGTAAGCAAGGGCCTCACTTTCTCCCACATCAGTGTAAGAAGAATGAAGCCACCTACCGTGGTGTACACTGAAGTCTCAAATATAGAGAACATCAGCATGTATGTGAGAGGATAGAAAGAATTCATGGCAAGAGAACAGATAATCAAAGAAGGACATAAAGTCAGTGGAGTTAAGAGAGCAATAGCAGAAGTAAAGATAAACAGTGGTAGTGGAGAGATAGATCTTTAGCAAAAGAAACTCAAGGTCCATGAGCCTTGCAATAAGAATGTTCGTGTTACAGCAAGAACAGACACCACTTTTGAAACAGAAACGAAATTCAGGTTATAGTGAATATTTTGAAATAGGTCAG
>JAXCGZ010022703.1:35000-55000 GCA_037179515.1 Halocaridina rubra | reverse complement strand
GCGATTCCTAGCTATAATAAAAGCAGAGCGAGTTAAATCGGAAGGAGAGGCTTGGTAAGATCGGTGAGCCTGATTCCTAGCCTAGATAGCCATGGAGCAGGCACGGTCAAACCAAGGTTTAGGGGGAGAGAAAGTTTTTGTAGAAGAGGGGATGTACGCCTCCATTCCCGTGGTCATGATCTCGGCAACTATTACAGCTACCCGATCAGGGTTGCGGGACCGAAAGCAGTAGTCATCCCATGGAAAGTCAAAGAGAAAGTTACGCAAATTTTCATATTGAGTTCGCTCGAAGTGCCAAAGGCGACGTTGAGTAGGAGGGATTGGTGGTGGTGGAGCGAAAATGGAAGAGACAGAGATCATGGAGTGGTCAGATTTACCAAGAGGGGAATGCACGGAATAAGAGTAGTTCGAAGGGTTAGAAGTAAAAAAAAGGTCAAGAATGTTAGCAGCATGTTCATGACGATCAGGAACACGAGTAGGATGTTTGATAATTTGCTCCAGATCATGAGTAATAGAGAAAGCAAGAGCCTCGCTTCCTACCACATCAGTGTGAGAAGAATGAAGCCACTCACTGTGGTGTACATTGAAGTCTCCAATGTAGAGAACTTCGGCATGTGGGTGAGAAGATAGCAAGGACTCATGGCACGAGGAGAGATATTCAAAGAAAGATATAAACTCGGTGGAGTTTGGAGAACAGTAGCAGAAGCAAAGGATGATAGTGGTAGTGGAGAGATAGACTTTTAGCCAGAGAACATCAAAGTCAGGAGATTCAAGGTCCATGAGCCTCACAGTAGGAGTGTTAATGTTGCAGTAAGCACAGACCCCACCTTTGGAACGAAAACGAGTATACAGGTTATAGTGGGAGATTTGGAAAGGGTCAGTGGAAGCATGTATAGACAACTGGGTTTCAGATAGGAGGAGGAGGTTAGGGAGGAAAGTGCCCAAGTGCTGTTCCACAGACGAAAGATTAGAGTTCAGCCCACCAATGTTTGGATAGTGAAGAGTGAAAGAAGCAGATCTATTAGGAGGTGCAAGGTTAAGAGCAGAACCATTACTACCACCAGGCGTGTCTGCCCTCAAGCCAATGGTGGAGTCAACGCGATCCCCGGACATTCTTCGCACCCCACTATGCCGGGTACTGGGGGCCATTAGTTGTGAACCTTCCATAAATAATGACAAAATGTGAGGAAAAGGAAAGTAAAAGAGACAGATGTGCAGAATGTTGTGACTTGTCAAATGTAATGGAATAGCAAGAGATGTGTAATGAATATGCCAGAATATTCAGTGTAGATGTAGGCATGAGGAAAGAACCGTCCTGAAGGAAGATTCAACCTGGAACTGTCTGGACCAGTCCTAGTTGCATCCTAATACCTTCAGTAGTACTCTTTCAACGGGCGGCTGTGTATATATAATATATATATATATATATATATATATATTATATATATATATATATATATATATATATATATATTATATATATATATATATATATATATATATATATATATATATATACATGTATATAAGTCCAAACTGTTAGCATAAAGAACTAAATAGTAAGGAAGCCCATCAGTGAAACAAAACTTATAAAACAATGCTATATTTCGGATCCTAACTGGATCCAGTTAGGATCCGAGATATAGCATTGTTTTATAAGTTTTGTTTCACTGATGGGCTTCCTTAATATATATATATATATATATATATATATATATATATATATATATATATATATATATATATATATATATATATATATACAGAGAGAGAGAGAGAGAGAGAGAGAGAGAGAGAGAGAGAGAGAGAGAGAGAGAGAGAGAGAGAGAGAGAGAGAGAGAGAGAGAGATATGAATTATAATATATACCTGTCAATGTTTATCTCACAGAAAGAATTTGCCACTGGTATCGAAATAAAATAAAGTTTTTACTTCCAACAAGTAATTTTTTTATTTTTTTTTATTTTCATATCTGTTACTATTATTGTTGTTGATGTTTTTGACATCGTTATTGTTGTAAGGTGATCGCAATATATAGAACTTTGTTTCTTTCGAAAAACTCAACTCTAGTGTTTCTAGTGATTAATATGAATACTCTTGTATGTCAATCTGACTGCTATGGAATACATAAATACTCAAATACCAAAGAAGACGCCTTAAATAAACAAATGTTGCATACAAGCATACGTCAAAAGAGAAATAAAAAACACAGTTTCAAATAGGTCTTCGTTATTTGGCTCGATGATTGAAATTAATACAAAGCAAACCCATTCATCATTTTTCTTTTATTTCAGTCATTTATTTGTATAACGAATGACTCTTTCATCACAGTGACCCACTTTCTATGAGGTAAAGCTATGTCAATAAAGATCCAATATAGAACGCACGTTTGGGGACCCTGAGAATTCCCTATCTGTATTCATTTGGCAGATTGATTTTCATGCATTCAATTCTCATCCTATCTCTCACCCATGTTAATTTTGTGATATCCTATTTCTTATAAGGATTTGAAGATTTTGCAGCAATATTTTCCAAAATAGCTTGCGCATTGCTCTCTTTCATTGTTTGAGTGGAGGGGCATATATACTCGTCCCATTTCTCCTTTTGCTTTATCGTCTCCTTGCCGCTAATTGCATTGCTAATTTTTTTGGCTAGTACTTATCTAGTAATTTACCTATACATATAGATATCAATTTACATAATCTCTTAGTCCTACACTATAGTTTATTCTTCGTTAAAATGGTCCATAGTTGATACTCTAATGATAAAAGACTACCACATATTCACTCATATCCGACATTTACTCGTGTGGTTTATATATATATATATATATATATATATATATATATATATATATATATATATATATATATATATATATATATATATATATATATATATATATATATATATATATCATCATCATCATCATCATCGTCATCACCATCATCGACGTGCCAAATCCATTTGGACTTGAGCAACTTTAGGGCGCCACCTTCTGGCTTTGGTTCATAATTTTTCTAGGATAATTCATAGTAAGGTCTCCAATTCTTTTCTACGGTGACTGGTCGATTACCTTTAATGTGTCAGGGTCGCCCAGATGTGTCACCCACTTTGCTATCACACCAAACTTACCAAAGACCCACATGATAGGTCCACATGCTGGACTTGCTGCTATACGTTTCTTCTGACAAAGCCACTCTCTTTGGCTTTCATTTTTCTGCCAACTCTTCCGCAAAAGATCCAGCACACCTGTTCCTCATTCTTCACCGCTCTCTAACCTTATGCTCTCCCTTATCCTTTCTTTACGCAAAGTTCATAAGGTACTTCGTTCGCTAATGATCAGCAAGGCATCTGGTCCCGATGGTATCCCTGCAAGGTTCCTTATGAAATTTGCAGATGAACTGGCTCCTGTGTTTTGCCACCTATTTTGCTTCATTCTTTCAGCCATTTCTATACTTCATCTTGGAAGTATGATCTAGTGCAACCTGTTCCTAAGAAGGGTAACCGTTCTATTCCCTCATAATACCGACCTATTGCCCTAACCTCTGCTATCGCCAAAGTTTTCGAACTTTTCTCAATTCTCACTTCATGAATATCTTGAATCTAACTCGCTTTTCTCCGATCACCAGTATGGCTTTGGAAGGCAAGATCCACTGGTGACCTCCTGTATTATCTTACTCATGTATGGTCATCTACTCTGAAGAACTATAGGAAATCCTTTGTCATCGCACTTGATATCTCTAAGGCTTTTGACACAGTCTGACACAAAGCCCTGTTGGCCAAAGTCCCTGCTTTTGGTTTTACCCCTACTCTCTCTTTCTGATATCCAGTTTTCTTTCTGATAGTTTTATATTTGTGGCTGTCGACTTCACAACATCTAGCCCATTCCCTTTTAGCAGTGGTGTTCCACAGGGCTCTGCATTTGTATTCTGTTCCTTCTCTACATCAACAATCTCCTTCAGCCCCCATCTTCCTCTCTTCTTCACGCCTTTGCCGAAGAGTCTACCCTTCATTTTACCTCTGCCTTTTCTTAGCAACCTTCATCTGCTACTTGTAATCAATTTCATATCACTCTGTCTTCTAAACTCAACTTTGATTTGCAAAGGGTATCAGAGTGGGGCACCCATAACTTACTTAAAGTTAATGCCTCCAACACACAATATATGGCTATCTCTTCTCCTGATAGCCCTATTGTCCTCGAAACTAACGAAATTTACCCTCTTAATTCTATTAACATATTAGGAATCCAAATATCCTCTAACTTGTCTTGGAAGAATCATATAATCCAAATTCTTAAATCTGCATCCAAAATGTTAGGGGTTCCTTTTCGTTTTCATAACTGCTTTTGCTCTTTACAGTTATTTAAAATCTATAATGGTTTTAGAATACTGCTAGCACATCTGGGGTGTTTCTTCATATACTTATCTCCTTGATAGGGCTGAATCTAAGGCAGTCAGACTCATTAATGACCCTTTCTTACTTTTATTCTGGATTCTCTCTATCTTCGCCATAAGGTATCATCCCTTTCTTTTTTCTATCGCTATTATTTAAATCGCTGCTCTGATGAGTTGGCGAGCTGCATCCCTCCCCCACTGCAGAGGCCGTGTAACACTCGCCAAGTGGCCTTGTCTAACAAGTACTGTGTAAAGATTTGTAGTTCGTGGATTGGTCGGTGGAGCGACTGCATCTTCCCATCTACCTCCAGACTCTTGAACTCTTTTCCTTCTTCTGTCTTTCCTAATTCTTAAAAGCTATCTTCCTTCAAAAAACATATCTATTGTCATCTCAGGGCCTAATCCTGCGATATCTCTAGTCCTTGGTACTTTGACTATTCTTTCAGCTTGTGTATCATTACCTCACCTCTTCCTTGCCCTAAACCTTTTACTTTTTCTTTGTCTTCATGATTTTCTTATTGATGAGGGTAATTGTCTTGCATATCCCGGTGTCACACTAAAAATAAAATCTAGTACAGTTGGCAAGACTCCGCACCAGAGGAGCTATGACACCCTTCACTTGGTTCTGCCCATCAGCCGAAATTGTTGCCTGGGGTGTGGCCGCTACCCTAGATTAGCAACTACTAGGAAGCATATGTGAAAACTGGGTGAATGATGCTGATCAGGTGCAGGAAGCCATCCCATAGGCTGCAGCTGCCTCATGTTCAAGGTACTACACCTCCCAATACACCCAATACACTTTGATATGAAGCTAAAAACCAGAGCCTCAACAATAATATTTCTGTTGTGGCTACCAAATAAACCTTTTATATCGATTTCTGAAGAGGAGCAAGCCATTTGCTTTAGCACAATAATTTTTGATATGAGATTGAATTAATAAATGACAGTAAAGGAATAGCATTAGGTTTGTATCAAAAGGAACTGAACTAATATGAGAATATTCTAACTGCATGTAGTGGGTTGGCCGATAGCTTGGGTCTTTTAGGCTTAAATAGGGCTGTCCAGGACAGCTCGATGTTAAGTTTTCCTTCAGTTATGGATTCTCTTCTATGCCTACATATAAAGAGAATATTCTTGCATATTCATTACACATATCTTATTATCCCTTCACATCTGACAAGTCACAACTTTTCCAATCCTATTTCTCTTTGCTTTGTGTTTCTTCATGCCCAAGCCCGATGAGAGCAATATTTTTCGCCCGTCCAGGTGTCACATTCACAAAAAGAAAAAACTTTATCTGGTTAGACTATGAGTAGTCGGCCTAGAAAACCTCATGATGTTCATATTTCTTTTAACGTAGTTTATAAGTCTTTCAATTATGGAAAATATTTATAAAATTGAGAAATAAACATATTTTTGGAGAGAACTAGCCGGGCATATTTTGCAAATTGGACAAATATGGAGTTCTGGGCAACAGCCAATTAGGACCATAAAACGGGACGAATAATGAGACCACATTTCCTTGTCTGAGAATTTTGAAAGGAATAAAAAGATGTTTTCGAAGAAAGCGAAACGACTGCGGAAAGGTGAGTCTGGCGAACAAACGTACAAATTGTAAATAATATTTTTTATCAAAATATGTAATTATTGTAAATAGGTAATCATTTCGTAATTATTAAGTTATTTTAAAGTTGTATTTAATGGGTCAATAATTACTCTTAGGTTGTTTGTAACTCCTTCCACTGAAATAGCTGTACATATAAATAACCCTGAATTTGATCATTAAATCCAGTTCAATATTCTGCTTGTATTGGTAAACATCCTCTTTTATATATTAAGTAAAATAACTCTTGCTTTCCATTTAAAGTAGTGAAGTAACTACAGTCGTTACATTGGTGACCCCGGTGTGTTTCTATCTCTCACCCACGCCATGACAGACATCAAACCTTCTACAGTGGCAACAGACCTTATTGCTAACTTCAAACTCCCAAAGATATCCAGAAGCCAACGGCATGGTTGAACGCATGCACAGAACACTAAAGGCAGCCCTCATCACCCACTGCACAAGGAATTCTTGGATACATCAACTACCTTGGGTCCTCCTTGGACTCCGAACTACTCTCAAAGAAGGTCTTAACGTATCCTCAGCCGAGATGGTATATGGCGACCCCTTGGTGGTACCTGCGGAGTTTTTCCCGAACAACAATCACCATGAAGATCTCGATCGTCTCCGCCAGATAGCTGGAAAATACACACCTGTAAAACAAACATACCAGAATAACAAAAAAACTTTCATTCCACGACACTTCAACACAGCCACCCACGTCTTCATCAGAACGGATAGTCATCGGACGCCTCTAACACCTCCTTACACTGGACCGCATAGAGTCATACGACGACGTTCAAAGGCATTCCTCCTCAGCATCTGTGGCACTGAGGAGTGGATATCCATTGACCGCTTGAAAGTCGTCTACCTTCAAAAAGATGATCCTCCTCCTATTCATTTCTCTAGAGCAGGACGCCCTTTAGTCTCTTCCAAGGGGGGAGCATTGTACAAACGTACAAATTGTAAATAATATTTTTTATCAAAATATGTAATTATTGTAAATAGGTAATCATTTAGTAATTATTAAGCTATTTTAATGTTGTATTTAATGGGTCAATAATTACTCTTGGGTTGTTTGTAACTCCTCCCACTGAAATAGCTGTGCATATAAATAACCCTGATTGATCATTAAATCCAGTTCAATACTCTGCTTGTATTGGTGAACATCCTCTTTTATATATTAAGTAAAATAACTCTTGCTTTCCGTTTGAAGTAGTGAAGTAACTACTGGTATGGAGGAGACGGTGAAAGGAGCAGATGGGTAATTGCTAGTAGACGAAATAAAGGTGATAGAGAGAGATGGGCTGAGTATTTCACGGAACTGCTATACGAGGAAAACGATAGAGAGGCAGAGAGTGTGGCTGTGGAAAATGAAAGGAGAATGCCGATGTTGGGTGATGAGAACGATAGAGAAATAACAAGAGAGGAGGTACATTTGGTAGATGGGTGTAATGTAGAATGCTTGTTAATAGGTGAGGAAGCATAGTGGAATGGATGGTTAAGTTGTTGAATGCATGTTTTAGGATGAGAGGGTCCCAGTTGATTGGAGGAGTACATTGTGGTCCCACCTTATAAGGGGAAAGAGGATAAACATGGGAGTAGTAATTTTATAGGAATTAGTTTGTTGAGTGTAGTTAGTAAGGTATATGGAAGAGTGTTAATTGGGAGAATTTGGAAAGGTATTGAGAGATTGAATGGGGAAGAACAATGTAGGTTCAGGAAAGGAAGAGGATGTGTGGATCAGGTATTTGGGGTAAGACCGGTGTGCGAGAAGTTCTTAGAGAAAGGTAGGGACACTTTTTGGGGCATTATGGATTTAGAGATAGCGTATGACAGGTTGATAGAGAGCGACCATATGGAATAAGTGAAAGTTTGTTGAATGTGGTGAAGAGCATGTGTGAGAGTCAGGAATGGTTTGAGTGATTGGTTAGAGGTGAATATAAGGCAAGGTTGTGTAATGTCGCCGTGGTTGTTTAACATGTATATGGATGGAGTGGTAAGGGAAGTAAATGAGAGAGCAATAGACGCAGGCTTAGAAGGAGTGGGTGAGTATGGAAGGTTTGAAACTGAATCAATTACTATTCGTGGATGACACAGCACTGGTAGCTGATACTGAGAATGAACTGAATCATATGTTGACTAAGCTTTTAGGGTGTGTGATAGAAGGAAGTTGAGGGTGAATATTGGTAAAATTAAAGTCATAAGATGCACAAGCAGTGTAAATGTTGTTAGATTGAATATAGGGGTGAATGAGGGTTGATTGAAGAAATTGAGAATTTTAAGAATCTGGGGTTGCAAGTATCAATTAATGGACTAGTGGATGCGGAGATACGTCATAGAGTGAATGAAGCCAGAAAATGTCTAGGAGGGTTGAAACGTGTGATGAGAAATAGGTATTTGGGAATGAATGCAAAGACAAGGATATATGAAGGTGTGATTGTGCCGACAACATTGTATGGAGCTGAAACTTGGAATGCAAGAGGATGAAAAAAAAAAACAAGTTGAATGTAATGGGGATGCGGTGTTTGGGAAGTTTGATTGGTGTATCTAGAATACATACAGTGAGAAATGAGGAGATCAGGTAGAGAACAGGTGTTGAAAAAAGGCTGTCGCATAGGTTAGATCAGAAAGCGTTGAGTTGGTTTGGACACACAGAAAGGATGAGTGATGGACAAATAGCGAAGAGAGTGTAGAGTGCAGAAGTGGTTGAAATTAAGCCAAGAGGAAGACCTAGAATGAGATGGATAGTTGGCTTGAAAGAGATTGGATGCAGTTGTAATGTCAATGGAGCAAGGAAGAGAGCGTGCAAGAGACAGAAATGATTGGGGGAAGAATGTGTATATGTGACACAGGCCAATTGGATTTCTCACACCTGCTAGCTCAGCGAACTATGGTGGATGAGTGTGAGGGGAGTTCCCAGGTGATGAAGCAGTGGGGGTAAACCATCTGCGGCTGTTGCGCCTCAATGTACATTATCCTTGCCTGCTTACCTTATGGGTGACCCAAGCATGGTGGTAGGGGGAAAATGTGGAAACCTTTTATCTCCAAGGAGCTAACATTAGTAGTTGAGGTATGTGTGAATCGTGGTGAATGAGTGTTTCTTGACTTGGCCATCCCACTTTCAAAAACGAATTGGCCATGTATATGTATGCATGTGTGCTTCCCACTACAATCAATGTATAAGAGTCTAATGGGGACTGGCCATCCTACATCTAAGTATTACTATCGATTACAAACCACAATAAAATGACATGTTATACATAAACATATTGATATAAAAATTAGAAATAGAATTAGAAGAAAAGGAAACGAAAATTAAATGACATAAAAATATAATTAGAGGATTTCACAAGGCTCTTGACAGCAGCAAAGAAGCAGACACGATTGGGGAGAGGGTAGCTAGAGGATGGAGTTGATGGAAACTGATTTTATTTAGCAACAACAAAATCTTAAAAGGTAGGGTATTTTTCTCAGTCATAATAATAAAATAATAATAATAATAATAATAATAATAATAATAATAATAATAATAATAATAATAATAATAATATCAATAATAGTAATAATAATAATAATAATAATAATAATAATAATAATAATAATAATAATAATAATAATAATAATAATAATAATAATAATAATAATAATAATAATACGTGTATGTATATCAAAGAATAGCCTCACCGTATTCCCTGCGTGTCGTAAAAGGCGACTAAAAGTGGACGGGGCGGGGGGACTAGGAATCCCCCCCTTGTATCAACCTCCTGCGAGACGTCAAAGAAGAAGGGGAGTAGAGGGGAGAATAACTTCTCTCTAAACTCTAGCTTTGGGGTGTCTAAATGTGCGTGGTTGTAGTACGATAGAGAGCAAAAGATGTGAGATTGGATATATGTTTGGTAAGAGGAGGATGGATGTATTGGCATTGTGTGAGACGAAGGTGAAAGGAAAAGGAGAAGTGGCATTTGGTGATGTGACGGGTAGGGTGTCTGGGGTTGAAAGGGGGAGAGCGAGAGAAGGTGTGGCATTATTGCTGAGTGAATGGGTGGTAAATCAGGTAGTGGAATGGAAAGAAGTGTCATCTAGGCTGATGTGGGTGAGGGCTAGGATAGGAAGGGAATGTTGGGCTTTTGTTAGCGCGTATGGGCCAGGATGTGAGAAAAGTGAGGAAGAGCGGGATGAATTCTGGAATGAGTTAACTAGATGTGTGGATGGTCTGAGTAGAAGGAACTATGCAGTTGTGTTGGGTGACTTGAATGCCAGAGTGGGTGATGGAGAGATAGAAGGTGTTGTAGGAAAGTATGGGGTACCAGGTGGGAATGAGAGTGGCGAGAGACTGTTAGATATGTGTGTGGAGCAAGAGTTGGTGATAGGTAATAGTTTATTTAAGAAGAAGTTAATAAATAAGTATACATGGATGAGAGTGGCAAATGGAAGAGTGAAAGAAAGAGCATTGATGGATTATGTGTTGATAGCAAAGAGCATGATTGGTAGAGTGAAAGATGTACATGCATTCAGGGGTGTGGCTGCTGGGATGTCTGATCATTTTTTGGTTGAAGCAAAAGTGGTAGTAGCAAAAGAGTGGGGAAATAGTGTGGGGGGATGTAGAAGGGAAATAGTGAAGGTGGAAGAATTGAAAAAGCCAGAGAAGAGACAGGAATATCAGGACAGGTTGAGAGTGGCATATGACAGGGTGAAAGAAAGAGAAGTTGGGGAGTTAGGGGAGGTGTGGGGGTTGATGAAAGAATGTTTTGTGGGACATGCAAGTGATGTGTGTGGAAAGAGGTTTGTTGGAGGTGGCATGAGGAGGGGCAGCAAGTGGTGGAATGAAGGGGTGAAAATGAAGGTGGAAGAGAAAAAGAGGGCTTATGAGGAATGGTTGCAGTGTAAAAGTAGGGAGAAGTATAAAAGATATAGGGAGAAAAATGTGGAAACCAAGCGGAAGGTAGAGGAAGAGAAGAGGTTGGTAAATGTTAGGTGGGGACAGGATTTTAGTAGGTCATATGAGGAGAATAAAAAGAAGTTTTGGAAAGAAGTGAAGAGAGTAAGGAATGGTGGATCGAGGATGGAAGAGACAGTGAAAGATGTGAATGGACAGATGTTAAGAGGGAACGATGCAAGGAAAAGATGGGCAGAATATTTTGAGTGCTTGCTGAATGTTGAGGAAGATAGAGAGGCAGCTATAGTGGCAGTGGGAGGGGTTCAAGGGCCAGTAATGGGAGATGAAAATGAGAGAGAGATTACAAGAGAGGAGGTGAAAAGGGCATTGTATGAAGCGAAAGCAGGTAAAGCACCTGGAATGGATGGTGTGAGAGCGGAGATGTTGAAAGAAGGGGGTGTGACTGCATTGGAATGGTTAGTGAGAGTGCTTAATATATGCTTTATGTTGTCATTGGTACCAGTGGATTGGGTGATTGCCTGTATAGTGCCCCTATACAAAGGTAAGGGAGATATGTATGAATGCAGTAATTTTAGGGGTATAAGTTTGTTGAGTGTGGTAGGAGAAGTGTATGGTAGGATACTGGTTAATAGGATTAGGGATAAGACAGAATATGTGATCGCGGAAGTGCAGAGTGGTTTTAGGAGAGGTAGAGGTTGTATAAATCAGATTTTTATAGTTAGGCAGTTAGGTGAGAAATATTTAGCAAAGGGTAAGGATGTGTATTTTGCATTTTTGGATCTGGAGAAAGCATATGATAGAGTTGATAGAGAGGCTATGTGGAATGTTTTGAGATTATATGGAATAAATGGTAAATTGTTGCTTGCAGTGAAGAGTTTGTATGAGGGTAGTAGAGCTTGTGTTAGGGTAGGGAATAAAGTGAGTGAGTGGTTTCCAGTGAGTGTGGGACTGAGACAGGGATGTGTGATGTCACCATGGCTGTTCAATTTGTATATTGATGGAGTTGTAAGAGAGGTGAATGAGCGAGTGCGTGGTCGAGGTTTGAGAATGGTAGATGGGGATGATAACGAGTGGGAGCTGAATCAGTTGCTGTTTGCAGATGATACTGTGGTGGTGGCAGATTCAGAGGAAAAGCTGTGTCAGTTAGTGTCAGAATTTGGAATGGTGTGTGAGAGAAGGAAGCTGCGAGTGAATGTGGGAAAGAGTAAGGTTATGAGGTGTACAAGAAATGAGGATGGCGCTGGATTGAAAGTTATGTTGAATGGAGAGACACTTGAGGAGGTTAATCAGTTTAAGTATTTAGGCTCGGTTATAACTGCAAATGGTGGAGTGGAAGCAGATGTGTGTTACAGAGTGAATGAAGGATGTAAAGTGTTGGGTGCATTGAAAGGAGTGATGAAGAATAGAGGGTTGGAAATGAATGTTAAGAAAGTTTTGTATGAGAAAGTGATTGTGCCAACTGTGATGTATGGATCAGAGCTATGGGGTATGAAAGTAAGTGAGAGACGGAAACTAAATGTGTTTGAGATGAAATGCCTGAGGAGTATGATTGGTGTATCTCGATTGGATAGGGTTAGGAATGAAGTGGTGAGAGCAAGAACGGGTGTGAGGAGAGAAATTGCAGCCAGAGTAGATATGAATGTTCTGAGATGGTTTGGCCATGTGGAAAGGATGGATGATGAAAGGCTGCTGAAAAAGGTGATGAATGCGAGAGTTGAGGGGAGAAATGCTAGAGGGAGGCCTAGGTTTGGATGGCTGGATGGAGTAAGGAGAGCCCTGAATGATAGGAGGATGGATGTGAGGGAAGCAAGCGAGCGTGCTAGGAATAGGAATGAGTGGCGAGCGATTGTGATGCGGCTCTGATGGGCATCTGCTGTTACCACGGGGCTGCATCTTACAGAGATAGCCCTGTGGTAGGGGCAGTAGGAGGAGCTGGCAGTTGTGAAGCGACACAGGTTGTGGAAGAGCCGGGAGGATGGGCTGTGGCACTCCAGCAGTGCCATCTGTACGGTCGCTAGCTCCCTCGTCATTGCCCATAGAGCAAAGTAATCCCCCTATTTGTTTTCCTTTCTTGATGTCGGCTACCCCCCAATTAAAGGGGGAAACAGCCAAGGTATATGTATGTATGTATGTATGTATATATATATATATATATATATATATATATATATATATATATATATATATATATATATATATATATATATATATATATATATATATATATAGAGAGAGAGAGAGAGAGAGAGAGAGAGAGAGAGAGAGAGTGTGTGTACTTGTAAAATACACACATACTGCACACACTGAGAGAAGAGGAGGGGATAGATAGTGACTGACGTGTTTTGGTGTATTAAGTGGTTTTTTTTTTTTAGCACTTTTGAAGTTATTATTATTATTATCATTATTATTATTATTATTATCATTACTATTATTATTGTTATTATTATTATTATTATTATTATTATTATTATTATTATTATTATTATTATTATTATTATTATTATTATTGTCATTATTGTTATTATTATTATTATTATTATTATTATTGTTATTATTATTATTATTATTTTTATTATTATTATTATTATTAAACACAAAGACGACATTAGCCTAAATGCTCTCTCTCTCTCTCTCTCTCTCTCTCTCTCTCTCTCTCTCTCTCTCTCTCTCTCTCTCTCTCTCTCTCTCTCTCTCTCTCTCTCTCATAATTATCATCAACATTATTATTATTATTATTATTATTATTATTATTATTATTATTATTATTATTATTATTATTATTATTATTATTATTGCGATACGCTGAGCAAATGATAGCCAAAAGCTTTTCCTCTCTCTCTCTCTCTCTCTCTCTCTCTCTCTCTCTCTCTCTCTCTCTCTCTCTCTCTCTCTCTCCTCTCTCTCTCTCTCTCTCTCTCTCTCTCTCCAAGAATTTGAGTGTGACGTCGTATGCCATTAGCGCCATTTATTAACGAAAAAATGAAACAGACGGTAAGTTTTTCGTCGTTCCCTCAAAATGTTAACGAGAAATGAGTGAAACGACGAAAGTGGGGCAAAGAATAACATGGACCCCGACCCCCTGTATATTGATAAGTAGAGACCGTGTACTAAGCCTCGAGGGACGATATATTTAATAGAAATCTTTGATATGTTTTTGCATATTTTCACTGACTGTTGGCAATTCCTTAAATATATATTAAACCAAAAATCATCGATACGTAAGGCATTCATTTTCCTTGTAAAGGCTTGACCGAGAGACACTGCTAAAAGCTATGGAAAGGTAGCCAAGGGCAAGCAATGATATCTCATTCTTCCCTGAATTTCTATATAATGTGATTTGTAATAATATCAGTGGCAGTACCACAGAATATGATTAAACGTGAAATAAATTAGTATGAAGGTGAAAATTTGAGATCGTAAATATATGTGGCATAATATATTAAAAGTTACTGAAAATCCACTTGCTGGAAAAACAGAAATCTATACGGTATCCAAAATAGCCTCTGTTTTTCATCTTTATCATAGGCCTGACTACAAAGCAGATAGAAATGCAAGGTAAATGTCCAAATATAAGCTTCCAGGTACAATGAGCTCGGTAAAATAATCTTTTATCTATTAATGAATTAGAAACAGGATAATGGTATTCCTTTAACTATTGACCTACATGTATTTGTTATTTTTCACTTCAGATTACTCTAATCATTCGGCATACTCAAGCTGCATGGCACCCTCCAACATCCTGACTGTATCTCCAACAGATGGAATCTTTAAAACTTCAAATGTCGACAGGTGAACATAGATATTTGCTGAAGGAAAATTATTTTATTGTTCACAATCCTCATGAATTCTGGGCTGATAACTTCTCTGACCATAGTATTGAGCAGTTCCTAATAAGGATGTTAAAGACAAGTTATGGAATGACCCAAGATCGATGCATCACTAACAGCACAGTGACTAAATAAATGTATTCGGTACCCAGCTGTGTACCTATTTGTGATGCACTGGAACTATTCAAAGGTGCACAAACAGGTAGCTCAGTGCAACACAATGCTCTACATTCATCTACACAGACAACAGATAACAGAGACGTTGATACATTAGTGCTGTGGCTACTGGCACACTCTCCATATGTGGGATATCAACAAGAAACTGAAATTGTACCAAGCACATCAGTAGCTTATGATGAAGCTGTTAACAATAGCCTTGCAGCAATAGATCAAGATATTGAGTGACAAAAGTAATACCATTACTATCAAAGGACGAAGCTCAGTCGTGAGTCCACATGTTTTCTTCAACATATTCACTAGAAGCTCAGATGTAGAGTAATTCTTGACTTATGACCTTGCCCTTCAGCCAACAGAGTCCTCTTGGACCTACTTTGAAGCTGTTACCTGCCAATCAACTCCTCAAGAATGTATAATCTTCGTGATAGATGGTGATCACCTACATCTAACATTGATGTGGTCTCAGCCATCCACTTAAGCTCTCATATTGCAGTCCTACATTTGGTGATGGAACAGCAGCAGTGTCTGATGGGTATGGCATCAGCTCAGTCAAGCAAAGATGAAGAACATTGAGAAGAACTTCAAGTGACATTATTTTTTTTATGAAAAAATGGAAGGAACTAGTTACTCGAACTCCAATTTAGCACAAACTTACAAGAATAAAATGATAAAAATTCTCAGTGAAAAGATGATACAGCCTGGTAGTCACTTCAAACAGGCTGAGGCTGATGCAAGCACCATAACTGTTTAAACTGCCTTATATTCTTGTTAGAACAGATACAAACTTTCTGGTAATGCTAGGGGCTCAAGCTATAACATCTATCAGAGTGTGCATGTTGTACAGCACAAGTCCAACAACAATGTTTAACATCCATGAAATTCAGGAGTCTATTGAACACACAAGCAAGTATCTGATGCTTTTACATGCCATAATATGTTACTATACAGTTTCAGCAATGTACTGTTAGGGAATATCACAACTTTGAATTCCACCTACAAACATTTGAAAAGGCTATCAGCACATATTAAAAAGAGCAAAATGCAGGAGAGTTGCATTCTACAGTTATATAGGGGAAGCAATTGCACATTCCATGATAAGTATCAGCACATTGATTATAAGAGAGCTATTAATCTGAAACTCATTGAGTTCTTCCTTTCTCTTGGAAAGTTTGCCTCCAACCATAGCTGATGCAAATCATCATTCAATCTGCACAGATCTCACTGTTCAGGAACGGATAGGAGATGGATTACAGCAAACAGAATGGGGATAGAGGCTACAGGATAATATCCTAACATTACTAGATAGTTACCTTCTTACTGCACCAGAAACCTTGCTCAAAATGGTATCCTGTGGACTGGAAAGCTGATGCTAGTGGATGACTGTGTGGTTACAAAATGTTGGGTGTGCTTTGCTCCTAACTGTGCTGCAAATGTAGTGGTCAGATCAGCAACAATGTAAGGCCACCACAAGATGACATGGATCCAAATACAGACGTAACCTAGGCTTCATTTCATATAGCGCTTGAAACTGATGATGACAATGACGAGTATACTATGGCCATGAGCAAAATCAAGTGACATGAAATAGAATAAGAAAGGAACAGTAAGAACTCTGTTAGCAGATGTATAATAATTATCACTCTGAATAAACCAAAAGGTAGACTGCTTAAAACTGAATCATGTTGAATGCAAAATATAATGCTATTTTTGCTTAAAACAATAACATTGTAAAGTTTAGTTAAGTACTATTGGTCATAATGAACTGCTTAGCAGCTTACTCATCAATACCATTTGTTTTCATCCAATTTGTTTCAATATTTTTCACACTGAAAATAGTTTAATTTCATTAACCAAACAGATCAGCGTTTGCCTGATCTGGTTGCACTGTGAAATTGCGACTTTTGTCGGTCGTAGTAGCCCAGTCGACGCGAGTTAGAGTCCCCTGAGGGTCACAAATATTTTTCATGGAAATCAGTATTGTTTATATCACGGTTTCATTGTAAATATGTGCACATAAATTTCACAGGTCAACTGCAATTTGTTAACATATATGACCGAAGGGTTGGGTTACGAAATTCCGACTTTTGTGGAAATTTCTTGTGGGCAGTTGGTATGGTGGCATAATTCTCTAACTTGCAACGTGAGTTCGAGTCCCATGATGATCACATAAAACTTTCAAGGGTAATAGTATTGCTAATATCACGAAGTCATTGATTTTTTTTCCCTTAAAAAAATGGCAGTCATATGTTATCATAAATATATACAAATATCTTTAAGGAAGCCTGAGGATATCTAAGCATTGTTCCTATTATGATCAAGGGGGATCAATCATATTAATGTCTGTACTTTTTAAGTAAACTGCACATAGACAAAGCATCTCCCTGACAACCATCACAGTGATATAAATTAAAGCCTTCTATATATAGCAATCTATTTAACATGTTTTTAAACAAAGTTTCTGATACAAGTAAAGCATCGACTTTCCTATCTGTGATTAGCATCTTTATTTCATCAAAACATGAGAGTATTAATTTAGCAGTACTGCATGCAGTTTTCAAATCAGCACTATTTTGCACTATCGCCTAAGGCCTTTTTTCCTAAGACTAGAAGACATCTACCGTGAAAGATCATCTAAAATGTAAGGAATTTGATAAGGAACTGCTTAACAAAGAACCCATTGTTTTGACGGAAAGTATAAAATTCGTACTCTCACTCAGAGAAAATTATCTAGATAAATGATTTAAAGGGTCATTAATAGGATTAAAGTGCCACAATCGTTACAAATCTAGAGAATATTGATGGACATGATTAAGATAAAAAGACAACTAATGATCTATTTCCACTACAAAAAGAGAGTTATTGGCAAGAATTTTGTAATTTTCCTATATGCAGCTACCAACTTTTCCGGAATTTGCATCAGAGAAATGAGAGTTTTAACAAAATGGCTACAGTGTACAGATAAAAATACTTTTGATACGTTGAAATTTTGATTGTAAGTGATGAGTTTCAAAGAAGTATTTAATTTCAATGTTGTACATTGAAGACAAACAAGAGCAGCCTGTTCCACTGACTGATAGGTATTCACTGAGCTCCTACCAGTGTAGGTACTAGGCCAAAAAGCAATGAAAAATAAACTTATAAAACTGAAAACAAAATAAATTTAATTCCAGCTTGTTTCCATGATTTACAGAATCTGTTCCTATAGCCTCTTTTAGCTTTGAGATTTTGGCATTTGAAGCTAAAAAAAAAAAAAATGTTTTCCCTACCTCAGTACGATATCATATAATGGACACTGCCTTTGAGGATCCAACGGGTCTTTTGGGACACAGTATAATTTTCTAATATTTTTAGAAAGATATTTTAAATGTCATATACAAAACATGAATAGAACTCTGTCAAGACTTGTTATAGCAATCACTTAAACGTGTAAATTTACAAATAGGTATCATTCAAGGTACGCTGAACCTCTTCATGGAGACAGAAATGTATTTGTTGAAGTAAATAAGATCATGTCAATGAATTTTGCTAGGATGACTTTGTTATCCATAGGACTTAGTTGATATATACCATTATGAAAGTTAACATTCACATACTACCATTTTTCTTTTATTTAGTCACAGAAACATCAAATACCTGTACATTCCATTATGAACCTCTATGGCAGGGGTGCACAACCTTTTGGGCTACTCGGGTCACATCATCAAACATATATTTAATCGAGGGCCACTAGATTTTATATAAAATATAATAAATAGTTTGTAGAATATAATGAAGGGTAAAAAAAATACAGCTGCTCACCTGTTTTGTTTTAATGAGATTTTTGACACTGAGATTCATGCACAAGTTTTTTTATGTTAGGGTGGAAATTTGTGGTTGTTAAAACAGAGTGTAAATTTTGATGACTCAGCCTGCTGCGAATATTTAACTTGTTCTGGTTGAGCAGACTAAATGTTTGCTCACATATGTAGGTAGGGCCAAATAAGCTTGCATAAATAGCAGATCTGTTTCTCAAATATGAAAATTTATTTTGGGCCAAACAATTATAACAGTTGGGCAAGTCCCCTTCATTAAACTTGGTACGAAGGCTGTCATTATTCTGAAGACCAATCAGTTCATGTTGTGCTTCGAATTCCACTACTTCAGGAGATTTAGAAAAGGGATTGCTGAACAACATCAAATCATTGACTTCTTTCTTGAGGTCCTCAAATCGGCTCTCGAGGGCCTCCAAAAGTTTTCATAGTATTCATGTCTATTGCATATTCTGTGCTTCTCACACATAAGCTTGTAGTTTGGGAAGTGTCCTAACTCTCCTTTGACTATCTGTAACTGAAACAATTTTAGTGTTTGTTCAAAAGCTATCACATAGCTGGCTAGCTGAGAAATATGTTGGTAATTCCCCTGAAGTTTACGATTCAAGTTATTTAAATGACTTGTGAGATCCACAAGAATTGACAAATCACAAAAGCCAGTCAACATTTTCCAGTTCTGGTACTATCATATTCTTTTCATAAAGAAATATCTCAATTTCATCCAGAGGATTGATAATTCTTAGCAGTGTATCTCCCCCTTGTTTCACCTCTTGTCTCGGCTGCTTTCGTGTTCGAGGATGACCTTGAGATTATGAATTTAGTTATTGAACTAATTATAGAAAACTAAATAAACAATAATAACAAGAAGACACAAACACTCACACATACATAAATACATACATATATGCACAAACACATATACATGCATGCATGCATGCGTACATATATATATATATATATATATATATATATATATATATATATATATATATATATATATATATATATATATATATATATATATATATATATATATATATATATATATATATTTCTTTTCTTATATTCTTTTACTGTAGAGTGATATGTGATGCTTTCTATGATAAATTCGAGATGCTTTATTGAGGGTCGCATGCGGCCCGAGGGCCACAGGTTGTGGACCCTTGTTCAAAGGTAATTAACCAAATTCCTTTTTAGATCTCAAAAATAATATCGCCCTCTCACCTGTAACTACAACAATACGACAAAACCCTTGTCAAATCAGCACAGCAAATGCCTAGTCATGAAG
>JAXCGZ010022703.1:25000-32500 GCA_037179515.1 Halocaridina rubra | reverse complement strand
AGACTAACTGGTGGAAGTAAAAGGATAGGAATTCGTTGCTAGAATAAGCAGGTGAGTGCAGTAGTGGCTGAAAAAAGCAGGTATTTTAGGTATGGTTGAAGATTGGTAATGTTCAGGCGTATGAAAGGAAGTGTGCAAAGAGGAGGTTAGCAAGCACATGGCGAGGGAGGCAAAGAGCAAAGCGGATGTAGGATGGAGCAGATGCTTGTCTGGGAGTTTTGAGAGGAAAAAAAAAAGACATTTTGGAAGAAAGTGAAATGAGTGAGGAAATGTGAGTCTGGTAGGGAGGAGAGGGTGCAAGGAGCAGATGGGCAATTGCTAGTAGATGAAATAAAGGTGAGAGAGAACTGGTAACTAAGGAAGATGATAGAGAGGCTGAGATTGTGGCTGTGGGAAACGAATGGAGAATGCCAGTGTTGGGTGATGAGAATGATAGAGAAATAAGAAAAGAGGAGGTACATTTGGCATTTAGAGCAACGAACGCAGGTAAAGCACCAGGGATAGATGGGTGTCATGTTGAATGTTTGTCAAAATGTGGGGAGGCATTAGTAGAATGGATGGTTACGTTGTTGAATGTATGCTTCAGGAAAGGGAGGGTCCCAGTTGATTTGAGGTGTAGTTCCACTTTACAAAGGGAAAGGAGATAAGTATGAGTGTAGTAGTTTTAGAAGAATTAGTTTGTTGTGTGTAGTTGGTGAGGTATATGGAAGTGTTAATCTAGAGAATAAGGAAAGGTACTAAGAAATTACTTATGGAAGAACAGTGTGGGATCAGGAGAGGAAGAGGATGTGTTGAGCAGGTGTCTGTGGTAAGACAGGTATGAGAAGTTCTTGGAGAAAGGTACGGTCACTTATTGGAATTTTGTGAACTTAGAGAAAGCGTATGAAAGTATTGATAGAGAGGGGTTGTGGAGTCTTTTGCAACTGTATGGAATAAGTGGAAGTTTGTTGAATACGTTTGTCTTTTTACATGAATAGTAGAGCATGTGTGAGAGTTGGGAATGGCATGAGTGATTGGTTTGAGGTGAACATAGGGGTACATCAAGGTTGTGTAATGTCGCCACTGTTGTTTAATGTATATATGGATGCAGTAATAAGGGAAGTAAATGAAAGAGTATTAGACAGAGGCTTGGAACTAGTGGTTGAGGATGGGAGGTTGTGGAAATTGAATCAGTTGCTATTTGCAGATGATACCGTACTTGTGGCTGATACTGAGAATGACGTGAATCATTTGGTGACTGAGTTTATTAGGGTGTGTGAAAGAAGGAAGTTGCGGTTGAATATTGGTAAAAGTACTGTCATGAGGTGCACGAGGAGTGTTAATATTGGTAGACTGAATATAGGAGAGAATGAGGAGTTGTTTGAAGTAGTTGAGAATATAAAGTATCTGGGGTCGCACGTATCAAGGTATCAATGAGTGGATTTGAAGATAAATCACGGTGTGCATGAAGCCAGTAAATCTCTAGGTAGGTTGAATTGTCTAATGAGAAATAGGTATTTGGGAATGAATGCAAAGAGAAGGATCTATGAAGATGTGATTGTGCCGACAGCATTGTACGGAACTGAAACTTGGAATGCAAGGGAGGATGAAAAAACAAGTTGTATGTAATGGAGATGAGGTGCTTGAGAAGTATGACTGCTGTATCTAGAATAGATATAGTGCGAAATGAGGAGATCTCAGGTAGAGAACGGGTGTTGAAAGAAGGCTGTCGCATAGGTTACATCAGAAAGTGTTGAGTTGGTTTGAACACATGGAAAGGATGAGTGAAAAACGAGTATCGAAGGGAGTGTAGAGTGCAGTTGTTGTTGCAGTTAGGCCAAGAGGAAGACCTAAAATGAGAAGGATAGATGGCATGAAAGGGCATTGGCTGCAGGTGTTATGTTAGTGGAACAGGGAAGAGTGCGTGCAAATGACAGGAAAGAGTGGAGGAAGCTTGTGCATAGATGACGCAGGCCAAGGGATTTCTCGCACCTGCTAGCTCAGTGAACTGCGATGGACGGGTGTGAGGGAAGTTGCCATGTGATGAAAGGGTCAGGTCGCATTGTAGAATACCTTTGCCCGTCTATCTTGTGGGTGACCCAAGCAGGGTGGAATGGGGGAAGCATGGCAACCCTTTATCCCCAAGGAGCAAAGAGGAGGGGTTGAGGTATGTGTCGACCGTGGTGAATGCGAGTTTCTTGGCTCGCCCCCCCCCCCCCTTACAAGGGGGAATGAGGCCATGTGTATATGCATGCATTTTTCTGACATAATACGAATCTCCAGTCTCGACATGTGTTCCATATGTAACACACGTTACTTTATATTTTCTTGTATTTCCTAGACCTTTATTAGCACTTTATATTAGCTTAGGTCGTCTTCCGCTAACTAAAATAGAAAACATTTTACAATGAGGAAAGAATCTTAGTTTCATACTTTACCAATATCTTTCATAGCCTAGGGTAATATCAATTTATAACATGAGAAAATTTAATAAGTGGCGTCTAAAGTATGTCAAGTAAAAGTTTAGCATTTGAGGAAATCAACATAAATGTTAGATAATTTTCTGCTTAGCTGCGGTTGACATTATGGACTCACTATATGATAAAAAGGCATAGTCTCTATAAACTCCTGTTCACAGGTTTATTTTACTACTTGAGCAACTTAAGTAGTTCGTACTTAAATAATACTGACATCACTTTTGGTATATGAGTGAAAAAAGTATTCTTTTCTTAAAGATCAGTAATTCGGGAAGACGCGGAATATTTATGCTACCTTCTGATGAATTTACAAGAAATTTAGAAGTGATCACACAGAGATAAACGGTTGAAGGCATAAATTTTGGGTAAGACGTATAACTGCAAATAATAATGAGTCATTTGGGTTTTCTAAGAGACAGAAAGAAAAACACAAACTAAAGAATATTTTATTTTTTAAAAGAACTTTTATTACATAAGATTGATATTTCTAAGTAAGTAAATATTTTTTGTATAATTACCCATTTAAAGTATTAAAATTAATTTCTTTTTGAATAATTACCAATTCAGAGTATTATAATTTATATGTTAAGCATCATATATGCTTGATAATATTGTTCAATGTACCAAATTCATCAAGGACACTTTGCAAGTAATCTGTTCGCTCCTAAGAAAAATAAAGATTTTGATGGTTATCACACAAACAGTAACATTCAAGTTATATATAAAATCTTTTTGGTGCATACTTAGCATTAATTAACTATCGCAAATAATAGCTGGCGTTCTATAACTGCTGCATGCGGACTTGCCCCTTTCAAAAGTGCTATTAAAAAAAGATAATATTTAGAATACAACCACCCTGCTATAACCAATGATTCTGCAACATAACTTTGATATGAAACACAACGCAGCAGAACAAAGAAGTTTCTGCCTGTTTATCCCAAGCATGCCTGACTAGAATATAAATCTAAAAAACTGATTGCACATAAAGGCATCAGAATGGTCATGTACAGAAATAAGAAAAACCTAATAAGTATATAAGAGAGAAAATCACCCCTAGGGCTCCAACATTTCTTTCGTCGTATCTCCAGGGGAAGAGGATAGATGGATTGGATTATTGGCACCGGGATATAAATGGGAGTAAAAAATATTAATAATGGTGTTTCTCATCTCCTGGATGGATTTAATCAAGGGTGATGGATGCGAGGGGCTGATCTATTTTTAGATTTTCTTTCAACACAATATGGTCCTGAATCTTGTCAGGAAATACACACTCTCTCTCTCTCTTATTTCGCAACCTTTATGTAAACCTCCCTTCCCTCGTATATAATCTCGTGTTGATGGCCAAAGATCACAAAATAACTAACACTGAATAAATAATGACGGGTGAGAAAGCCGGGATCTTAAAAGTATAGTTAAATCATGAGCTCTCGAAATCCTTCGAAGTCCACTTTGCCTTTTCCATCCTCATCGATTTCATCAATGATATCGTTTAGGTCGCTGTCAGAAAGATTGTTGTCTAACTCCTTCAGGATCTCGCGCAGGGTTCCCGTCGTGATGTAACCATTACCTGTAGAAAGGTAAAGAGAGTTTCTTTAGATAAAGAAATCATTAGGAGAATGAAGTACATCCTATAAGAATGAAAGTTTCCATTGTCAGATTATATAATCATAATACTGTAGAAAGTAATGTCCGTGGTGATCACGTAAGTTCGACAGCTGAAGTTACATAAATATTACAGGGAGTAATATTAATATGTGATAATATTATCAGCCAGCTGCACATGAGGAATATAAAAACGATAACACATTAGAGACCACATGCAGAAACTCTCGGAATATATATATATATATATATATATATATATATATATATATATATATATATATATATATATATATATATATATATATATATATATTCAAATAAACACATTAACATGTGTGAAAACACGAAGCATATATTACCCCTAATCGGGACTCGACCCTAAGACATATGATCACTGTGCCAAGGCGTAGCTAATAGTCCATGGCACTGTGATTATGTGTCTTATGTTCGAGTCCCGGTCAAGGGTAAAATATGATTCATTTATATATATATATATATATATATATATATATATATATATATATATATATATATATATATATATATATATATATATATATATATATATCACCTGAACTTTATTCTGGACAAAGAAAAATGATAATGGTAAGAAAATAAGTAATACAGGTGTTTAGAGAAAAGCGCATGGATACAAATGTTTATATAGTATGTAAATAAGTCAAACTATAGGTATGATGTTCAAAAGTCACATTTTAATTTCTTGGAAGGAATATTTAAGTGATGTTAATATTTCCCATACCAACACGGTTGGGGTGCGAGATAAAAATTGAAAAGAATAAATAATATCATATAGAGGGAAGCACAAATATGAGCATAACCGTCATTATATATCTAATTTGCATAGTGAATAAGCCTTACAATGATAGGTTTTGCAAATATTCAAATATCTGATCTACCAAAAACAAGAGGTTCTAGAATCTAGAGCAACAGTAATGTCACTGGCAATGAAGGACTGCCTTTGAGCGAAGGTTTATCAGCACTCGATCTTTAATCTTGTTCTGATGCCACGTATGTCCAATTTATCGTGATATTTTTGTCTCATATATTATTCAAATTAGTGATGCGAGAGAGTAAGTCAAAACATATTTTCAGAAAAATGGATAAAGAGAAATCGAAATTCTTCTTTTTGTTTAGGGTAAATGAGTTACTTCGATGTTGTAGACGACACTTAATATGAAAAAAACAACAACTGGTTTTTCATGAAAATCATGGAAATTCTAGACTGATGGAATGCTAAAGAAAAAAAAGTTCGGCAGTTCTTAAAATATCATTGATATATATATATATATATATATATATATATATATATATATATATATATATATATATATATATATATATATATATATATATATATATATATATATATATATATATATATATATATATATATATATATATATATATATATATATATATATATATATATATATATATATTTTAATCATATTTCATTTCTATTCGTTGCTGACTTTCCACATCTCGAATTCTTTTTAGATGCGACACAATTGTTTCTATCCAATTCCTTTATATATGTAAGATTTTCTGACTTACTATTAAACATATTATGAATGAATATATATATATATATATATATATATATATATATATATATATATATATATATATATATATATATATATATATATATATATAAAACACACACAATCTCAGTTATGATGAGAGGCTCAGGGAATTAAACTTACCATCACTCGAAGCTAGAAGATCGAGGGGGGATATGGTGACAGTCTTTAAATTTCTTCATGGTTATGACAGAATGGATAGGGATCGATATTTTGATATGGCTGGCTTAGAACTAGAGGTCATAGTTTGAAGCTTCGCAAGAAAACTCCTTTGCAGGATGTAAGGTAGAACTTTTTTAGTGTAAGAGTAGTTGATAATTGGAATTCGCTAAGCGAGGAGGCAGTAAATGCTAACTCAATCCATAGTTTTAAGGACAGGTATGATAAGTATCACTAAGTACAAAATGCAACAGATCAGGAGACGGGAAGATACGAGCTTTGGGCTCTTTCCCGTAAGCAAAATTAGGTAATCACACACACACACACACACACACACACACACACACACACACACACACACACACACACACATATATATATATATATATATATATATATATATATATATATATATATATATATATATATATATATATATATATATATATATATATATATATATATATATATATATATATATATATATATATATATATATATGTGTGTGTGTGTGTGTGTGTGTGTGTGTGTGTGTGATTACCTAATTGTGATTACCTAATTGTGTTTACGGGAAAGAGCCCAAAGCTCGTATCTTCCCGTCTCCTGATCGGTTCCATTTTTAGACTTAGTGATACTTATCGTACCTGTCCTTAAAACTATGGATTGAGATAGCATTAACTACCTCCTCGCTTAGCGAATTCCAATTATCAACTACTCTTACACTGAAAAAGTATTTCCTTACATCCTGCAAACAAGTTTTCTTACGAAGCTTCAAACTATGACCTCTAGTTCTAGAGCCAGCCATATCGAAATATCGATCCCTATCCACTCTATCATAACCATGAAGGAATTTAAAGACTGTCACCATATCCCCCCTTACTCTTCTAGCTTCGAGTGATGGCAAGTCTAATTCCTTCAGCCTCTCATCATACCCGAGATTGCATATTTCTGGCACCAGTTTCGTGGCATGTCTTTGAACTTTTTCAAGCTTAGCTATGTGCTTTTTCAAGTGCGGATTCCAAAAGGGGGCTGCATATTCGAGTTTTGGCCTCACATAGGTTACATAAATATTTCTGAACATTTCCTTGTCCATGTGCCTGAAGGCTACCCTTACATTTGATAAGAATGCATATGCTGCCCTTACTACGCCATTTATATGTATTTCTGGAGACAAATCTGCCAGTATGTTTACTCCTAGATCTCTCTCATTTTCTGTCTCTTGAAGTTGTACTCCAGCCACCGAGTAGTCAAGCTTGGGCCTTCTTGCACTTGTACCCATTCTCATTACCTTACATTTTGAGGTATTGAATTTCATTAGCCACTTTTCTGACCACTCATGCAGATTATTTAGATCCTCCTGAAGTTCTCTACCATTGTTCTCGTTTTTTACTTTCTTCACAATCTTTGCATCATCTGCAAACATATTCATGAATGAATTTACAGACTCTGGTAGGTCATTTACATATACAAGGAACAAAAGTGGCCCTAAAACTGAACCCTGTGGAACTCCACTACTAACTTTTCTCCATTCAGACACTGAGTGTCTTACTCTAACCCTCTGTTCCCTTCCTTCTAAGTAAGTTTTTATCCATTCCAAGACATTTCCACCTATTCTAGCCATTGATTGCAGCTTCCTAATAAGTCTCCCATGTGGAACAGTGTCAAACGCTTTCTGG
>JAXCGZ010022703.1:15000-17500 GCA_037179515.1 Halocaridina rubra | reverse complement strand
TTAGTACATAATTTGCACACTTAAAACCATTTTTTGTAATAAATAAATCTCATTCATGTTAAAACTAGCTTGAAAACAACAGTGATAACAATACTAGTAAGGTTCAAGTTAAGAAAATATGTTTCAGTCGAAATAGCTGAATGGTGCTTTATACAAACAAGGATATGCATAAAAAGTATGTTACTATCCTTTAAGCCACTTGGATGGGATATACAAATGTACCCAGCTTTGTTTCCTGTGCATATTAAATGAAATATGAACACTACAAAATATCTGTTATCATGGCTATTTCTGTTTCTAACCTCCTGATTGTATGGCAAAAAAAATTGCAGCATGTAGTGTACAGCAAATTATACAGACAGAAAATTTGTTATCTACCCTCTGACTGTAGAAGAAGGAAACGTTAAATAAGAGGTCATATTAGAGTATGTACCAAAAGCAGTTCTCTGTATGTATGCAGAGTTTACATCGGATGGATGATCTATCTTATTTTTTTCTGAATATAAAGAAAATATTACTATTATCGTTAAACGCAAATCACAATTGTAATTTTTAATCATAGCTATGTGTGTTGTCAGATCAACATTAAACAGCGTTAACTGCAACAGTCCCAACATAAGCATCACCATCAAAAATTGCAAACAAATTTATAGACGTCATTGAGTTTCTTCCAAGTTTTTACTAAAAAATTATGGTGTGACCCTATCTGATCTCTTAGGCACCAACTCACTGTGAAAACACTGTTACTTACTATCAATATCGACTCTCCTGATGGTTTCATTGAGGTCGTCAACGTCGAATGCGGTGCCCATGTTGTTGAATATGCCCTCGATGTCTTTGATATCCACGAAACCACTTTTCGTCTTGTCGACAGTTGCGAAGGCCTTGCGAAGGGCTGTCCCCAGGTCAGACAAAAAAAAAATATATATATATTCAACAACAATTCTCGTAAAAATCAAATAAAGGATGCATTTGAGGAGTCTTACATTATGATAAGCGTACTGGAAATCCAGTTCAAGTGGGTATTATACATAACAATATATATTTGGTTACTTAAGAATGTATTTTTGATACATCCATTCATCAATCTCTTAATAAGTACATCTATAAAAACATATAAATGTATAATTGTACTCATAACGATAAATGTATAATTTGACGAGTTATTATATAAGCAATCTAGAGCTCCTTTCCATACACCAAACTTTCAGTATATCAGAATTATTTCCAACAAAACAATCATAATATTTCTTTAAAATGTTTTTCTCATACAACTGCATTTTACCAAATAAATATATATATATATATATATATATATATATATATATATATATATATATATATATATATATATATATATATATATATATATATATATATATATATATAAGTACAAACTGTTAGCATACAGCACTAAATAGTAAGGAAGCCCATCAGTGAAACAAAACTTATAAAACAATGCTATATTTCTGATCCTAACTGGATCCCTTCTCAAGCACAACACAGTTGTGCTTGAGAGGGGATTCAGTTAGGATCCGAAATATAGCATTTTTTTATAAGTGTTGTTTCACTGATGGGCTTCCTTACTATATATATATATATATATATATATATATATATATATATATATATATATATATATATATATATATATATATATATATATATATATATATATATATATATATATATATATATATATATATAGATAGATAGATAGATAGATAGATAGAGCTTCAGAACGGACTGATTAAGTTACTTAGGTCACAAGACACGATGCTTCAAATGTCTCTGTTGGAGAGAGAGTGTATAAGCATCTCCCAGAGATGTACCAGATCTCTTTGCCAGAAATAATTTCAGGCATACTTTTGCAGACATGGTGTAAATTTTTTCGATAGCCACAACCCTCCATCGTCTGCCAGATATGAAAAAAAAAATTATAAAACGGATTCTCTTGGAGAAATACGATGATTCGAATGACCTTTTTCCATAAGGGTAGGATTCTTTTACAAGAGTTAGTCCTCAGCAACCAATGCGTGTCCAAGGAATATATTGATAAAGAATGAGTATCTGAGGATACTTTAACATACCGTGATCAATGGCATCTTATTTTTATACTCACCATGCATTGTTTTTTCATCAATATCATTCTGAAAGAAACAGAAAAGGATCTATGTTAATAGATGTTATAGAGCTAGAATATACCGTAATTTATTTGCTAAAGCAGTTTAAAACTCATATAGCAGAAATCATCCACGTAATGAAGGTAAGGTACGACAAGGAAATAAAAATATATGCTATTATAGTTATTATCTATATTCTCAATATTATTCAATATTAATTATCTCTCTCCCATATTTATTGCAGAATGTGGTTTCGCTGTTGAATACTAATTGCTTTCTCCGGTTTAAACCAAGTCTCTCACCTTATAGCATATAAGAGAACATTTAAATAAAACATTATTTCACTAACTAATTCCAGTGGTATTTTTCTTCCTATT
>JAXCGZ010022703.1:0-10000 GCA_037179515.1 Halocaridina rubra | reverse complement strand
CATCACTTGCTCCTTGGCACGATCTTATAAGGCAATATTTAAAAAAAAAATGTGCCCCGTTACTACACAAAGGCATAATAACGAACCAAAAAAAAATATAATTCCGCCATGTTAATACAGTTCAACTTCCACACACATGGCAACGTATTATTTTTTCGTATATTTATGTATTTCTCCAGGTTGGCTCATGGCACCACCCGCCCGTTGCGATGCTACAGCTGAAGCTTTTTTTGAACTTAAATAGGTCTGTCCAGGACAGTTCGATGTTAAGTCTTCCTTCAGTTACGGCTCTTTTTCTATGCCTACAGCTACACTGGTTATTCTTGGATATTCATTACACATTTTTTTAATCCCCTCACATCTGACAAGTCATTACACTCCATCTCTATTTATCTTAACTTCATGTATTCTTCGTGCCCAGGCCCGATGAGGGCAGTTTTATTTTATTATTTTTGGCCCGTCCTGGTGTCACAATCATAAAAGAAAAAAAGAAAAGAAAAACTTCCACACAAGGCAACGTTTTTTTTTTTTTTTTTTTTCCACACTATTTATTAACACTTCATTTTTTTTAACTATATAACCTTGCCCTCTTATTCTCTCTTCCAACAAATACTGATAGGATATGATTCTAGCTATTATTTTTTTTCTATTTTGCTACTATTGTGTAGGTTAGCAAAGAATTAGCTTCATAATCCTTTCTAAATAACGAGCATTTGTAGAATACATTCATTCCAGACGATTCATAGATAATTGACAAAAGCCGTATTTTGAAAACTGATTCAAAAGAGTTCCGTTTCTTATGACCTCTTTCTATTGGTAATGATCCCCTCTCTCTCTCTCTCTCTCTCTCTCTCTCTCTCTCTCTCTCTCTCTCTCTCTCTCTCTCTCTCTCTCTCTCTCTCTCTCTCTCTCTCCCCACACACACACACACACACACACACACATATATATATATATATATATATATATATATATATATATATATATATATATATATATATATATATATATGCATATATATATATATATATATATATATATATATATATATATATATATATATATATATATATATATATATATATATATATATGCTCTTTCGCCAACATCAGAGCTGAAAAGTCATTACAGAAACTCTTCCAGTATCATTTGCTTTCGTCTGTCCAATGATACCCTTATGCCAGATATAGTATATACTTTTTCAGTGTTCTTTCGACGCTTACAATATATCATTTCAAGTCTATGAGTAATATGCTTATTAAGTGCCTACCATCCGGCATTTCTTAAGAACCAAAGTCTAGAAACTGTCACGTGTAGAGTTAACCTTAACTTATTAAGCAGCCCTTGTGTCGTGTGCAAACATAGATCAATACATGAGTTCTATTATTTTTACTAATGACGGGTATTGGGTATGTTCCCTCATTTTCTATGCCTACATCAACACTGAATATTCTTGGATATTCGTTACACACCTCATATTATCCCTTCACATCTGACAAGTCATTACACTCTCCATTTCTGTTTCTCTTTATTTTAAATATTCTTCGTGCCCAGACCTGATGAGGGCTGTTTTATTATATTATTTTTTGGCCCGTTCTGGTGTCACAATCATAAAAAAAAAAATCATATCTGTTCACAACAGGTGGAATGGCAGGAAATCATGAAATAATGACGGATGATATTCTTCTTGGCACATTATATGAATACTTACCCGACCAATAACAGGACAGTCCTTGTAAGTTTTTCCTTCGAGATATGTGTAAACAAATACCCTAAGGATATTATTACGAGACAAGGGGGGGAAAATAACGCGTAATAAGTCATTTGTTAAAGGTGATGTAAAGCTGCACTTTGTGCTGTTCACGGACGTAGCACCCCCCCCCCATCCTCCCCCCCACCCTATTGATCGCTTTCAGCTATTGACATAACGGAGGCTGCGCTGCGCTTTATTCTTTGCTCCCCCCCCTTTTGTACGTGCCCCTTACCTGTTGTGTATTCATGAAGTAACATTTATACTGACCAGCAATCAAACTTTTGAGGGTCTTGGGAACACTACTCTCTTCTCTCTCTCTCTCTTCCTCTATAAACAGTTTTTCCCATATTTACCTGGGGTCACATTTTACTCACCAGCCATTTGGATGGCTAATATATGGTTCTGGTTCGAAATGATACTGCTCGAAGCCCTTGCTGACACCAACCTTCTCCATTTATGAAGTCATGGAACAGTCACCAAAATGAGCTGGCTTGCTCGGGATCGGGAATCTTCATCATCAATTTTTGAAAACTTATAATGAAGATTTGAAATATACTGAACAAGCTAATTCATTATTAAGATTACGCGTATATTGATACATTTTAAAACATTAAACAAGCTGCGTCATTATAAAAATTACACGTATATTGATACAATTTAGCTTCTCACGCACCTCTACAAACGAAATATTCGTTTGCGATACATTAAATATCCCAATACTAGCTATCAGATTCTCCTCTGATTCTTTCCTTTTAAATAATCCATTATACCATCCGTTGGTTCAAACAGAGGTCACTCCACCTGAAAATTAACCACGTACCTATCCTTTTCACAGCATTCGTAAGTTTGTTCCGGTTTTACGTCACGGACTCCCTTTTCTACCAAGGGCTAGGACGGTTGCCTTCTTGCGAAGGACTTGTTTTGGCAGATGTAATCGTTTCCCTGATCTATACGCTTTCAATTTACATTAAGAGAGTATGCTGGATTATCAAGTATATTTTTATACCAATTGCTATGACTAACATCGTCAAACCTTCTCATACTTAGGATAAGTGATCATAACAAATGACAGATTAGGGCACAGTCATTAATACCAGTACGGAGAATGGTCTTAAAACATTCGAGTAAACAAACAGTAGATGTTATGTAAAAGTACGGTATATTCTATTATAATCAAAACACTTTAGTCTCTCTCTCTCTCTCTCTCTCTCTCTCTCTCTCTCTCTCTCTCTCTCTCTCTCTCTCTCTCTCTCTCTCTCTCTTTCTCTCTCTCTCTCTCTCTCTCTCTCTCTCTCTCTCGCTTATAATTTTCTGAGACTATAACAGCAACCTCTACTTATATCTTATTGTTTCAAATGAATCCTCTGAGTTTAATACTCTACCCATCACATTGAACAGCCAAGTAAACTCAGTTGGATGCAACACTATCTATCTATCTATCTATCTATCTATCTATCTATTTATCTATGTGCAACATCCAAAACTCTCCCTATAAAGAGGGTGGTCGAGTCAAAGCGCACACTCATATTTGTTTCACTCCATCCTAAAACATATATCTCTCTTCCCTCAAACATGCTACTTATTTCGTCCATTTTACTGTCATTCGTCCCACGAATATGTACATTCAGAGAGCCAGTTATTCGGTTGTGGTGGGAATTTTCAATCCTGATTCCCCTCATATGCCTTGACTCTTCGCGAGATGAAAATTAATGAGGGGAATTCAAAGTTCGTTACATTTAGTGGACTTCAACGACATACAGGGGGACGCAGAGGACAGAAATACTCGGTATTAAAAAGATCCCTCCAAGGCATGTGGAGCTCGACACGTGGATAAAACCCAACTGTCTCACATGGCCGAAATTCCCATTCAGTTCATGGAACGAACCAATACAATAATGATCAGATAGAAGAAAGGTGTAAATTTTCCCCTTATCGTTATATACGAGTGGTCGAATGTGAATTTAATTACTGGACTATTCAAACTTTTAATTTCTATACGCTGGTATGACAAGCCTTTTCTGATATTATGAAATGATTTTGTGATAATGCAGTGTATAGTGTAGTACCATTTTTTTCTACTTTATATATGAAACTCAGTACATACCATACCGATAAGAATTAGGCCCGATTTCTTAAACAGTATACACCTAAGATACCATATTGTTAGTTAGCTAGACACACACAAATGCATTTCATAAACGCATCTGACGCTCCAAAAGATTGTGTAAATTGTATATTTTAAGCAAGACTAAGGCCCGATTTCTTAAACTGTGTAAACCTAGGATACCGTATTGTTAGTTAGCTAGACACATACAAATGGATTTCATAAACGTATCTGACGCGGTTCTGTGTATGGCTAGGATCCCTTACGGGATCCTAGCCAAACAAAGATTTCATAAACGGATCTGACGCGTTTCTGTGTAAGGCTAGGATTCCGTACGGGATCCTTGCGTTTATGAAATCCATTTGTGTGTGTCTAGCTAACTAACAATATGGTATCCTAGGCTTACACAGTTTAAGAAATCGGGCCTTAGTCTTGCTAACATGTACAATTTACACATATCTTATGGAATTTTATGTTTACGTAATATTTTACTGTCTTTCGATAGTTTTTATCAGCTCTCACTGATTTAGGTAAACAGATTATTTTACATAGGCAAATTCTGCATCGTTTCCAATTTATCTACTCTATTCTGCCTAAATTCAAATTATAACTAAAGTAGTTTTTCTATGAAAATACATGCTTTCACACACCATACTGTAAACTTCATATAAACCATTACTACATATTTTCAATTAGTATCTAAAGACAAGAACGTACATACATACACACAGATATATATATATATATATATATATATATATATATATATATATATATATATATATATATATATATATATATATATATATATATATGTGTGTGTGTGTGTGTGTGTGTGTGTGTGTGTGTGTGTGTGTGTGTGTGTGTGTATGTGTGTGTGTGTGTGTGATTACCTAATTGTGATTACCTAATTGTGTTTACGGGAAAGAGCCCAAAGCTCGTATCTTCCCGTCTCCTGATCGGTTCCATTTTTAGACTTAGTGATACTTATCATACCTGTCCTTAAAACTATGGATTGAGGTAGCATTAACTACCTCCTCGCTTAGCGAATTCCAATTATCAACTACTCTTACACTGAAAAAGTATTTCCTTACATCCTGCAAACAAAGTTTTCTTCCGAAGCTTCAAACTATGACCTCTAGTTCTAGAGCCAGCCATATCGAAATATCGATCCCTATCCACTCTATCATAACCATGAAGGAATTTAAAGACTGTCACCATATCCCCCCTTACTCTTCTAGCTTCGAGTGATGGCAAGTCTAATTCCCTCAGCCTCTCATCATAACCGAGATTGCGTATTTCTGGCACCAGTTTTGTGGCATGTCTTTGAACTTTTTCAAGCTTAGCTATGTGCTTTTTCAAGTGCGGATTCCAAAAGGGGGCTGCATATTCGAGTTTTGGCCTCACATAGGTTACATAAATATTTCTGAACATTTCCTTGTCCATGTGCCTGAAGGCTACCCTTACATTTGATAAGAATGCATATGCTGCCCTTACTACGCCATTATATGTGTGTGTGTGTGTGTGTGTGTGTGTGTGTGTGTGTGTGTGTGTGTGTGTGTGTGTGTGTGTGTGTGTGTGTGTGTGTGTGTGTGTGTGTGTGTGTGTGTTATAAAAATCTTCAAGATTACATTAGGATTTGTAACGTTTCCAAAAGACAGTACTATATATCTGGACCAGCTGTACTATCTTTTATAAGCAATTGCATTTTTCCTAAAGTACGCTTGTGTTAGACAATGGCAATGTTTAAGTTCGTCTCGTAATCGAGACGAATTAGAAGCAATATAACACATAAATTGAGGAAACATAATTCTTTTTTATTATATAATAATTTTTATGCCTATATTTGGCATAGTCTTGCTCCCCCCCCCTTTTTCCCTAATTTTTTTTTTACTTTTATTTCTGAATCGTCTCGATTAGGAAATGGACTCTTAAGTTGTTGATATCTAACACAAACAAAATATTTGGAATATATATATATATATATATATATATATATATATATATATATATATATATATATATATATATATATATATATATATGTATTTAAGCATCAGAAAGGTATGTAAGTTTCACTCGAGTCATTAAGACATCACGCCTTAAATGTCTCCTTTGAAGAGTGAATAGAGAGAGTTTCTCCCATAGAGGTACAAGTTTCTCCGCCAAATATGATCGACAATATGTATTCCCTTTTTCTTTTGAAATACGAGTTTATGAAGGCCTTGCCTTCATTTTCAAACTATTAAATATACGTTACCGAAACAAATCGCTTGGAAAACTACGATAATTGGAAGATCCTCTTCAAGAAAGGTCTAATATATATTTTCCAAAAATGTTTCTTTAACAATAAGAGTTTTATATTTATATATATATTATTCAGATGTTATTTCTTGAGGACGAAATAACGCTGGATGTTAAACTTCCTTATCTATCAGAAAATAGGAGAGTATGATATTTTATTCAAGACACCAAGACATCATGCTTTAGATATCTCTAAAAGTAAATGTTTGAGAGAAATCGTCTCCCATCAAGGTATAAGTCTCTTCGCCACATTTTACTCCCGTTAGAAAAAAATATATCTAAACTTTTTTTTACAAGTGATTTCTTCTCGACTTTATATATCTATTAGCCTGGAGATCATGGCAATGCTTCGAAACATCCTTATACATAGGCATATGGGACATAAGGTTGTAGACTAATTCTGGCGAAGAGACATGTACCTGCATGGGATAAGCAATTTCTAGGCACTCTATTCAGTGGAGATATCTGAAGCAAAAAGTCTTGATGCCTAAAAAAAAGAGAGAGAGAGAGAGAGAGAGAGAGAGAGAGAGAGAGAGAGAGAGAGAGAGAGAGAGAGAGAGAGAGAGAGAGAGAGAGAGAGAGAGAGAGAGAGAGAGAGAGAGAGAGAGAGAGAGAGTGTCTTGGAACCAGAACTAAGTTGAGCTGGCTTGTTTTCCCTGTAGAGGGAATTTCCTACGAATCAGATTCATTCAGAAGCTACGAATGAATGGACTTCTAGGATAAGATCTAAAACATTATTTCAACTACATTCCATGACACGGTATCATCTTGTCTCTCATACTTTTATCACAATCTTTAACAATCTTCTACGCATAACGTATATTATTTTCATTGTTTAAGTATCTGTTATGCTCTATAATCACAGCAATTATCCTTCTGACAAGTCTCTACTATCCCCTACAGCGTATTTATAATCACACCTGAGTACGTCATCTACGTCTGCGTGATATGAACTATAAATAATGCTGTGACAGATTCTACGAAATTTCCTGTTTATTCATCATGGGTTCATATCAATCTCGACAGTTGTAATTGCTACGTTACAAACAGTAATCATTATAGGCTTCTAAGGGGTGCAATCCGATACGGGTGAATGAAATGGGTCAGAATTATGGTACAGGATAAAGTACATTTCGTTCTAAGAACACAACACGAAAGACGAAACTCCCGAGTTATTTTCACTAAAAGTGAAACATTTCGTATGTCCCCAATTACATATACTTTGCATTCAGACTCTTCCTTGCAGACACAATCTTCACAGAGCAATTACAAATGCAGTTAAACAATCATATAAAAAGGATCATAGACTGCCATTTATGTACACACACACACACACACACACACACACACACACACACACCACACACACACACACACATATATATATATATATATATATATATATATATATATATATATATATATATATATATATATTAAGAACGTTCGATAGACACTGCCTATAAAAGTGTAATTACCAAACTGTAATTGTCTAATTGTGCTTATTGGAAAGAGCACCTCCTCGTAACTACCCCTTTCCAGGTCGGCTCCAATTTTGTACTTAGTTATACTTATCATACTTGTCCTTAAAACTATGGATTGAATTAGCATTAACTACCTCCTCGCTCAACGAATTCCAATCATCAACTAATCTTTTACTAAAAAAGTACTTCCTTAAATCCTGCAAAGAAGTTTTCTTACAAAGCTTCAAACTATAACCTCTAGTTCTAGTACCAGCCATGTCAAAATATCGATCCTTATTCACTCTGTCATAACCATAAAGGGATTTAACAATCGTAACCATATCCCCTCATTCTTCAATCTTCGCGTAATGGTAAGTCTAATTCTCTCAGCCTCTCATCATGACAGAGATTGCACATTTCTGGCACCCGTTTCGAGGCATGTCTTTGAACTTTTTCCAGCTTAACTATGTGTTTCTTCAAGTGTGGGTTCCAAACGGGGGCTACATATTCAAGCTTTGGCCTCATATAGGTTACATAACTATTTCTGAACATTCCTTATCCATGTGCTTGAAGGCTACCCTTACATTTACAAAGATAGCATATGTTGCCCTTACTATGCCATTTATATGCATTTCTGGAAACAAATCGGCCAGTATGTTTACTCCTAGATCTCTCTCATTCTATCTCTAGAAGTTCTGCTCCTGCCATTGAGTATTCAAGCTTGGGCCTTCTCGCACTTGTATCCATTCTCATTACCTTGCATTTATAAGTATTGAATTTCAATAACCACTTTTCTGTAAACTCATGCAGACAATTCAGGTCTTCCTGAAGTTCTCTACCATTGTTCTCCTCTCTTACATTTCACAATCTTTGCATCATCTGCAAACATATTCATGAATGAATTTAGACTCAGAAAGGTCATTGACATTATAAAGGAACAAAAGCGGCCCTAAAACTGAACCTTGTGTATTGTGATTGGGTCTTTCTGTGTGCTTATGTGTGTTACTTGCTTTGACAAAGAATTTCCTTAATATAAGCAATAAATCAGACATGCAGCTGACCATCAATGATAGCAAAATTATTTGTTAACTTTTGCGCATTTGATAAAGAAAATAGTAAGGAAATAGAGATATAAGACTTTTATGTCTGTTGTATAAGGATTGCTTAATTCTCTTTTTCTTTTTTTACGTGTTTTGACTCCATATACTTTCCAGGGATTCATTAATGTGGCTTTAACAATAGCCTTTGATTGGCTGCTCAAGTGGATATGTCAACAGGTCCCCGAGAGGCCAGATTCAAAGGGGGTCACACAGTTTAATTGCAGGATACAAGAAGGGTGTAAGGTAAAGTCTGATGAAGGGGAATGAAATGACGTTATTAACTTTAAGCCACCAACTGTTCTTCGTGTTCCTCGAAATCACCAGGGGCTCCAGGAAAGTAAAATGAGGTGAGGGAATTTGGAATGCTTTAATTAATTTTGGACTATTTATAGCTGCTATGAACAGAGAGGAATATTAATTCCATATATGACATACACACAAACACACAAAGACACGCATTTATATATATATATATATATATATATATATATATATATATATATATATATATATATATATATATATATATATATATATATATATATATATATATATATATATATATATCTTTGTCGGGTTTTATGTGTTACAATTAAGCTTATTTGCAGAGTAGACACAGAGAGGCTAGAGCTGTGGACGAATGACCCTCCTAATTTTACGCGTGTGTCAGGCTCGTCATTTCCAATTCATGCATTATATCACTAAAGTACCGTAGCCCCCTATATATATCAAAACGCACACACACACACACACACACACACACACACACACACACACACACACACACACACACACACACACACACACACACACACACACACCACACACACACACACACACACACACACACACACACACATATATATATATATATATATATATATATATATATATATATATATATATATATATATATATATATATATATATATATGTGAGTGTGTGTGTGTGTGTGTGTGTGTGTGTGTGTGTATATTTTTTTACTTGGTATTCAACAATCAACACATCAGTGTAATAAGGTGGTAATAACTGTACCACCTACTGTATAAGTATACAGAGGAACCTCTCACTTACAGTTGGAGCTAGGGAATTAACACACACTATAGCACTACTAAGTTCATATTACTGTCTCTTCCTTTATACCTTCGGAAGTAGTAGTAGCTCGTTAGCACCTTAATAAGGTGCTATAGCTTGTAATCCAGGCCATAGGCAAAATGTACATCATCTTTCGCATTTGATAAATGTGTCATCAGATCATGATACTATATATATATAT
>JAXCGZ010022702.1:165000-172500 GCA_037179515.1 Halocaridina rubra | reverse complement strand
AATAAACAAGTAAATAGAAGAAAAAATACATTTTAAGTTAGTGTTATATTAATACATATCTTTAACAGAATTTCATCTTCTTAAATGCTTTCAGCTTTATATGGAAATGATAAAAGGTTCTTAAAGCAGTGCTTTTTTTACATTTAAATGATAGCTTGGCAAATAATTATATCACAATTGATTTTTACTCAATTAATATTTCTAATTTTGACAGTGCATTACGAATTTGTATTCTATGTTTTAATGACTGAAAACAGTTTTTATTTTACAGTCTAGGGACCAAAATATATTCCTAAATAATTATACATACGTTCATTCTTCTTTTTTTTAAATGTCCGTTGGATATCTGGTCATTTCCGTCCGTTGAGTTGCTAATGATTTTTTTTTTTAAGTTTCCAGATGTCACCTATGATATCTTATGAATTTTTGCAACTTGAATGATTAGAATAATATATATATATATATATATATATATATATATATATATATATATATATATATATATATATATATATATATATATATATATATATATATATAAATATATATATATATATATATATATATATATATATATATATATATATATATATATATATATATATATATATCCAACGAGCATATACTAAACAGTTGATTTTTTTTATTTTTAAGTAAATTTTTTTATTTGATGTTTAAATGACAATTTTTAGGCTATTCCTTTCTCTACTTTTACGCATCTAAAATGAACTCTAATTAACTTCCCACTTCATAAAAAGAAAAAAAGTCGTGTTATTTTATACACGAATTTAATCATCATTTTATGTTCAGCATAATATATGAAGAATGAAGTTCTCTTTTTTCTTTTATTTGTGGTCATTTATGAAGAATAAAGTTCTCTTTTTTCTTTTATTTGTGGTCGTTTATGAAGAATAAAGTTCTTTTTTTTCTTTTATTTGTGGTCATTTATGAAGAATAAAGTTCTCATTTTTCTTTTATTTGTGGTCGTTTATGAAGAATAAAGTTCTCTTTTTTCTTTTATTTGTGGTCATTTATGAAGAATAAATTTCTCTTTTTCTTTTATTTGTGGTCATTTATGAATACATTATTTCTGACTTTCTTCTGTTTTTAAGGTTATGAGTCACTGAATTCGATTTATTGTATTTAATACATAAGAAAATTGTAGCTATTATGTTTATTTGTATGTAGATTTATAAAAAGCATACATTTAATTTATATGTTACATTGAAGTATATCTCTCATTATTAAACACGTTGGATGTTTCCCTTTTAATTTATTTTAATTTTAGTTTTTTTACATATTTAAGTACATTTTCTATTCAGTTTTCATTTTGGAAGTGGTTGTACCTCATTGGAATATTTTTTTTTTCATCTCTTTTTGGATGTATATCCATAAGTGTTATTTAGAATATACCTTCTATGTATACCTTTTTGTCTTAACTATATTTTTATTATTATTCTTATCTTTCAATTTCGGCTTAGTTTGTGTTTCTTAATCTTTTTGAGTTTACTTCATTCTCATTTTAGTTTACGAGCCAAGTAAATCCCAATTTTTTTTCATCTTTTTGAGTTTACTTCATGCTCAGTTTAGTTTACGAGCCAAATAAATCCCTATTTTTTTCATCTTTTTGAGTTTACTTCATTCGCAGTTTAGTTTACGAGTTAAGTAAATTCCACCTTTTTTCATCTTTTTGAGTTTACTTGATTCTCATTTTAGTTTACGAGCCAATTAAATCCTCCCCCTTTTTTCATCTTTTTGAGTTTACTTCAATCTCATTTTAGTTTACGAGCCAAGTAAATCCCTAATTTTTTTCATCGTTTTGAGTTTATTCATTTTCATTTTAGTTTACGAGCCAATTAAATCCCCCTTTTTTTCATCTTTTTGAGTTTACTTCATTCTCATTTTAGTTTACGAGCCAATTAAATCCCCCTTTTTTCATCTTTTTGAGCTTACTTCATTCTCATTTTAGTTTACGAGCCAATTAAATCCCCCTTTTTTACATCTTTTTGAGTTTACTTCATGCTCAATTTAGTTTACGAGCCAAATAAATCCCAATTTTTTTTCATCTTTTTGAGTTTACTTCATGCTCAATTTAGTTTACGAGCCATGTAAATCCCCCTTTTTTTCATCTTTTTGAGTTTACTTCATGCTCATTTTAGTTTACGAGCCAAGTAAATCCCCTTTTTTTACATCTGTTTGAGTTTACTTGATTCTCATTTTAGTTTACGAGCCAATTAAATCCCCCTTTTTTCTCATCTTTTTGAGTTTACTTCATTCTCATTTTAGTTTACGAGCCAATTAAATCCCCCTTTTTTCATCTTTTTGAGTTTACTTCATTCTCATTTTAGTTTACGAGCCAATTAAATCCCCCTTTTTTCATCGTTTTGAGTTTACTTCATTCTCATTTTAGTTTACGAGCCAAGTAAATCCCCTTTTTTTACATCTTTTTGAGCTTACTTGATTCTCATTTTAGTTTACGAGCCAAATAAATCCCAATTTTTTTTCATCTTTTTGAGTTTACTTCATGCTCAATTTAGTTTACGAGAAATGTAAATCCCCCTTTTTTCATCTTTTTGAGTTTACTTCATGCTCATTTTAGTTTACGAGCCAATTAAATCCCCTTTTTTTACATCTTTTTGAGTTTACTTGATTCTCATTTTAGTTTACGAGCCAATTAAATCCCCCTTTTTTCTCATCTTTTTGAGTTTACTTCATTCTCATTTTAGTTTACGAGCCAATTAAATCCCCCTTTTTTCATCTTTTTGAGTTTACTTCATTCTCATTTTAGTTTACGAGCCAATTAAATCCCCCTTTTTTCTCATCTTTTTGAGTTTTCTTCATTCTCATTTTAGTTTACGAGCCAAGTAAATCCCCTTTTTTTACATCTTTTTGAGTTTACTTGATTCTCATTTTAGTTTACGAGCCAATTAAATCCCCCTTTTTTTCATCTTTTTGAGTTTACTTCATTCTCATTTTAGTTTACGAGCCAAATAAATCCTTTTTTTTCATCTTTTTGAGTTTACTTCATTCTCATTTTAGTTTACGAGCCAAGTAAATCCCCACTTTTTTCATCTTTCTTATGCTGGCGTCACACATAGCCAAAACTCCCGACCCGACTCTTAAGACCGCGTTCCGACGGAATCTTCGCTCAATCCTTGGAGATCCTGCAGACTTTTTAGCCGACAGGTGCATTCTTGTGCCTGTCGGAAGTGCGTCATACGTCCACGTAAGCATTCCTATGGATCGTAATTGCAATCTTACGGAGTAGTTTGGACGCGTTATTTAGCGTACGACTGATCATACGCAAACGTAAGTCTCATCATAGTAAACGGGAAATTTAAATTTTTGACCGTTACGACTGGGCCAACCATGCTCCTGACGCTCCCTACCCATCGTAGGGGAACGTACACGTTCGTAGGGGGTTGTTCATTTTCATTATTTTATACTGAGAAGATATTAAGTTTAATATTTTACATTTAATAATGTAATAATGTTTCATATTTGTCATTCACAGAATCCTTCAAATGTAAGTTGTATGTACTGGTAAGCGCAAATAAAAAGTAATTTGGTATAGTTATATTTGCCCTTACTTTTCCATTTATATAATTATGTTAGAATTGATCCTAGTGAACAATAAATATATGGAAAATATATATATATATATATATATATATATATATATATATATATATATATATATATATATATATATATATATATATATATATATATATATATATATATATATATGGGATATTTGTGAAAGCATAACCCTGATTTATATATTTGGCACTTCAGCTACTTATATATATAAGTAAATATATGTTGGCCATGTATGTTAATATATTTCATATATTTTATTTGACACATTTATGGATTTGATTAATTCATATTTTGATATGAGGGAAAAAATAAATGCACTAATATCATGGTAAACAATAAGAAATGCACTAATATCATGCTAAAACAATAAGAAATGCGGCAAGCGGAGCAGGAAAACTGAACGCCCAGGACTGGGTTGTCAGAAATGAGACCACGCATGCCCGCGCTGTCTTTTCGTACTGCGCTGCCAGACGTATAAGCGAATTTTTAAATTTTTAACGGTTCCAGACCCGGAGGACTGCGTACGCCGGATAGGATCGATTCTCTGGATCGTACACGGGCGTACACCTTCTCCTACGCCCGCGTACTATCAAGAAGATCGATCTTTCCCGTCGTACGCAGTCTTCTACGACTGATTTGGTCTTCTGAATCATGAAGATTATTGGCTGCAGCAGCCAATTATCGTAGGCCCTCCACGACGGTTCAGGACCCCCTCGATTTTTTTAAACTACGTAGGACCGTTAGGATTCCGTCGTACGCGGACGAAAAATTACACCCGATTATCGTAATGACGTCATTGCTGCCGGGAGGATTCCGTCTTTAGACGGTTTTAAGAGTTGGGTCGGGAATTTTGGCTATGTGTGACGCCAGCATTAGTTTACTTCATTCTCATTTTAGTTTACGAGCTAAGTAAATCACCCCTTTTTTTCATTTAAATTAGCTATTTATTACGTTTTTATGTTGTTTAATTTTTCGTTTCTGTGAAATTACACTTTTACACCTCTTGTAAATTGAAATTACTTTGTTTTTAGAATAGATTTTGCTGTTGATTTTTTTTTATTGTATTTATGTAGTAAACCTCTCCTTACTTATCCTAATCCAATCGGTGTCATGGTACAATAATCCATCAGGATCTTTTTTATCCAGTCGTTCTTCACCGTCTTTTGTAGATAATATATTCTGATGCACTTCATATCCCCAAACAAATTTTCTAATATTTTGCTTAACTCTTTCAATACTGCAAGAAATGTAGACATAGCTTTTTGCCAGTAAGTCTTTTTTTTATTATGTGATTTAAAGGTCTCATCAATTAATTTATTTATTTTTACATAATTAGATATGTTATCCATGATTCTCCTTTCATTATATATTATTTTCATAGTTTTTTTTTAGCTTTTTAAATAGCAGTTCGAACTCTCTCGGATTTGCTTTCTCTCATATGGCTCTTTATCTTTATGTTTTTGCTTTCATTTTTTATTTATCTGTCTGTGTTTTTTTTTTTTTTACTTTTGTAGATAACATCATCTATTTACTATTATAGGTCTGGTAATTTTCAGTCTTCCTGTTTTCATTTATTTATATATGCATCAATATTTTTTTTTTCATTTTTCTGTTTATTCATTTATTTTTTTCATTTAATTTTCCTGTAACCAAAAATCATAGGTGAAAATATATATTTTTTCTCCCTTTATTTTCTTCTTTGCTTATGATTTCATTGATCTACTCTCTAACAAAAAAAACTTTAATTACATAATCTCTTGACTCCTGTTTAAATTTTTTATTTTATGATTTTTTACATTTATTAAAACCCAAAGCTTTAATAAATTAAGATTAGACTGGTTTAAAATTTGGATATAATTAATCGTCATTTATTTTCTATTTTTGTCATCTATTTGATCATGATCATTTTGCGAAAAAGAAAATTAAAAAAAAATGTTTGTTATAAACGACTGTGTATGGTCTTTGTGTTCTGTTAACCGACTAGTGTACATTGGACACGACATATCTACTTCTGTTATCTATTGTATTTGATGGTGGGTGGGTGGGTGGGTGAATGGGAAGACGTGTCTTAGAACCTTTGAAATGGACTCTAGAAAAAAAAGACATGGTCTGTCTCACCATATCTAGTCTATTGTATTGTAACTTAGTATAAGCTAACCAACCTAACTTAACCTAACCTAACCTAACCCAAATAGTGTGTGATCTACCTAATTATCTGTAGCCTTTTGTACCCTAACCTAACTCAACCAAAGCAAGCTTACCTAATCAATCCTAACCTAACCGCCAGTTATGTTAGGTTAGTTAAGCTAGTTCAGATTTGGTTGGAGTACAATGGCCAAGAGAACTGAGGTATTCCGCATACTATAACAACATGGAGAAGATTATTTAATACGAAAATGAATATATTATAAACTTCTTGTGCCATTTTATATTGCCATATAGTTTTTAAGAAAATAGATTTGTAAAGAAGGTGAGTGAAATAATTTATTTACACACACACACATAGATAGATAGATAGATAGATAGATAGATAGATAGATAGATAGATAGATAGATAGATAGATAGATAGATAGATAGATAGATAGAGAGAGAGAGAGAGAGAGAGAGAGAGAAGGAGAGAGAGAGAGAGAGAGAGAGAGAGAGAGAGAGAGAGAGAGAGAGATGAATGGGTTTGGGTGGGTGGGTTGGTGTGTTGGTTTGTGGATGGATGGATGGATGATGGATGGATGGGTTTGGGTGGGAGGACTGGTGGGTCGGTATGTGGGTTTGGGGGTGGTTGGATGGATGGATGGACGGATGGATGAATGGATGGATGTATAGATAGATAAATAGATAGATAGATAGATAGATAGATAGATAGTTATTGGCCTGTTGCTCCATTGCGATACTGGAAGTGAAGGTCTTTTAGATTTAAATATATCTTTCTTCAGATACGGTTCTCTTCTTATGGCTACATCTGGCACATATGTTACGCATCTCATAATATACCTTCACATCTGACAAGTCACAACACTCTACGTCTCTTTACTTTCTTTGTCATCATTATCATATTTATGGAAGGCCTAATTTCTAGGTCTCTATTACTTTAGCTATTCTACAGCCTGTCTCTTTACTGCTTATCGTTCTCTAAATTCTGCCTTGTCCTTGACCTCCTACTTTATCTTCAATGTCCCCGGGTCCAATGAGCGTAATTTTCTTTGCCCGTTCCTGTGCCACAATCGTGAAACAATATTTTGTGATTGTTAGGTCATCGTCGATATGTACGAAAATCTTATCACCCTTTTTTAATTCAACAAATACTTTTGAGGATTGTTTGTCGGTTATGTCTTGAACCACGTAGGTTATTTTGGACCGTAGGTCACCTGATTAAAGACTTGTTCTTACGTGATAATCATGATCCACGTGGGTTATTTTGGTCCGTAGGTCATCTGATTAAAGACTTGTTCTTATGTGATAATATTGAACCACGTGGGTTATTTTGGTCCTTAGATTATCTGATTAAAGACATGTTCTTATGTGTTAATCTTGAACCACGTAGGTTATTTTGGTCCTTAGATCATCTTATTAGAGACTTGTTCTTATGTGAAAACCTTGAACCACGTGTGTTATTTTGGTCCGTAGATCACCTGATTAGAAACTTGTTCTTATGTGATAATCTTGAACCACGTGGGTTATTTTGGTCCGTAGGTCATCTGATTAAAGACTTCTTTTTATGTGATAATCTTGAACCACGTGGGTTATTTTGGTCCGTAGGTCATCTGATTAGAGACTTATTCTTACGTGATAATCTTGAACCACGTGGGTTATTTTGGCCCGTAAGGTCATCTTATTAAAGACTTGTTCTTATGTGATAATCTTGAACCACGTGGGTTATTTTGGTCCGTAGGTCATCTGAT
>JAXCGZ010022702.1:155000-160000 GCA_037179515.1 Halocaridina rubra | reverse complement strand
ATATATATATATATATATATATATATATATATATATATATATATATATATATATATATATATATATATAATATATATATATATATATATATATTTATATATATATATATATATATATATATATATATATATATATATATATATATATATATATATATATATATATATATATATATATATATATATATATATATATAAAAGAATAAAAAGGATTGCTTTTGAAATTATATTCAAAATGGACATAGTGAATACTGGCGAATCCAAATTTGTGATTTGCTTATTTTTAGATAATTATCTATTTTTTTACTTTATTAATTCCTTTACAGTTAATTTATAGAATTATGTTTACAATTTTGCATCATATTTGATCATTAAACAGTGTATTTATATATTTTTTTATTTATATAGTTACACACACACACACACACACACACACACACATACATACACACACACACACACACACACACATATATATATATATATATATATATATATATATATATATATATATATATATATATATATATATATATATATATATATATATATATATATATATATATATATATATATATATATAATATATATATACTATATATTTTATATATATATATATATATATATATATATATATATATATATATATATATATATATATATATATATATATATATATATATATATATATTATATATATATATATATATATATATGTATATATATATATATATATATATATATATATATATATATATATATATATATATATATATATATATATATATCAATTATATTTCTGTATTGGTAGTATCTATAAAGCAAAAACAGTACTCCATATATTATTTTTATTCATATCTGTATTAATATTTTTTGAAAACCATCATTTCAGTTCCATTTGAATCTGAAATTAATATCTTTTCTTTTATGTTCATTTTGAATCATTTCCAAAAATTTTCGTTCATATTCATTTCACGCCCATGTATAGTCAAATTTAAAATTCCATTGATTTGTGTTCATTTCGAGTTCATTTGCAAGTGATATGAAATCTGTTGTTTCAATGTTATTTCGATTCCTATTAAGTCTGTTTATTTTTTTTAATCCCTTTTGAAGTTGAATTTTTAAATTTAGTTAGTCGTTATTTTCAAGTAATTTTGTTAGATAATTCAGTCTTTTTTTTTTAGTCCAGTTAAAAGCGAGAGAAAAAATATTTCGAGTCTCTTTTTTATGTTAATTTAGAGTGTATTTGGAATTGAGTTTTCAAATCCGTTCGTTTATGTTCATATTTGAGTAAATTTTCAATAACACTTCAAATCTGTCCTGTGTAGCTAATTTCGAATCTATAATGAACTAGTTTCAAAATTCAATAGCTAATAATCATGATGTCCCTATTTGAAACTGAGTATCACGATCTATAATATTCATTTTGAGAAATTTAAGTCAGGATTTTAAAATTAGCTCTTTCTTGTAATTTTGAGTCCATTTTATAGAGAACTCATAATCAATTCGTGTAATTTTATTTCGTGTTCATTTTCAGTAGAATATAAAAATTTATTTGCGTGAATGATTTCCAGTTCATTTTGCTGCTTATGATCCAGTTGAGATTTTTTTTTAGTTCATTTTTTGATACTCGTTTCGAATACGTTTGAAAAGTATATTTTAGGATATTTTTATCTCGATTCTCTTGGTAAAAAAATTTAAGTTCCGTCAGTGTTCACTTTGTCCATTTACAATACCATATCAAAAACATTTCCTTTTTTATTATTATTATTTTATTTTGTTCGTTTTAAGTACATTTCAAATTTATTTTCAAAAGCCGTTATATCCATTTCGCAACAACTTAAAATAATTTTGAAAATCATTTTTCCTTTAGTTTTATTGCAAGTTAGTTAGAGAATCATTTCAAATGATAACTTTGTGTTCATTTAAGTTTATTTTTTTGTAAATTTTCAAATGCATTTACTTATATTCTTTCCAGTAAATTCTAAATTTATCCGCAAATTCAAATATTTGAAATATGGTTTGAAAATCTGGGTCGTTTATGTTCTATGTATTTGAAATTTATTTTCAATTCCATTCATTTAATTAGACTCTTACTGATATTTAAAAGTGCAAAACATCATTAGAGACTAATTAGCCTGATCAATTAAAAGAATATAAACTTATAGTCACCGTGGCTTAAGCGGTAGCATCCGCGACTCTGAGGCGTCAGGTCGAGAGTTCGCGTCCCGTCACGGTCTGAGGTTAGCAAGGGCATGCACTCAGGGTAAGGATTACATCTGCCAAAACAAATCCTTCGTAAAAAAGGCAACCGTTCTAGCCCTTGGTAGAAAAGGGAGTCCGTGACGTAAAACCGGAACATTTAGAAGAATATAAAACTAATTTTGTAGCTGGCACTGACAGTCTGCTGTTGCTTCCGTGGTTTAATGAATTAAAGGTTGATCCGTCAAAATGCAATACAGGACCTGGGTTCGAATCCCGTAGTAAGAGTGAAAAATTTGCTCCATCAGATGATATTGAAAGATCAGTAGTGGCGTTATGCAAAGCGTACGACATTTTATGATTGTTATTAAGTATATACCTTTTCGTCGTAGGAAACGAAGTTAGCCATTCATTTTTGTGAATTAAAATGAGTGTTATATGCTTTAGTAGTAAAAGAAATAACATATATTGTAAATGTTTATTAGAGGTAAGATGATATCCGGGTAACACTATCTCAAACTCTGTACCAAATCAAGCCAAAAAGTATTTCTGGATATAATAGCTTTTTTAGTATGAAGTTAATTATGTATAACGCTAAAGTAAATTAGAAAATAATTTATATTTCATCTTTTAGGGACATGATTAATTTCTGAAACGATGTTATCTTGACAGCATTTATATCCTCTGTCTCAGCAATTCTAAATGGTAAATTCATCGTGTGAAAAATGAAAATAACTTGAAAATCAGTTACATTTTCTCTTCGTTAAAAGATGTGGCACTATTCTGGCAAAACTCCAATTTAAATCATTTACACCATTTCCAAAATATCCTAAAGTCTTTGCTGTCTCTCTGCAGAAAACGTTTTAAAGATCTAAAAATTATAAACTTTTATTGGAGATGGAAAAAGAATCACTCTCGCCATGTCTCCATATACTGTGTAGATGGGTTGGAAACATACTGCCTTTTTCTTAGCCTGGGAAGATTCCTCTGTTCAGATTTCATTCTAATAATGATAATTTGGGAATATTTCTCTGTCCAGATTTCATTCTAATAATGATAATTTGGGAAGATTGCTCTGTCCAGATTTCATTCTAATAATGAGAATTTGGGAAGATTCCTGTGTCCAGATTTCATTCTAATAATGATAATTTGGGAAGATTCCTCTGTCCAGATTTCATTCCAATAATGACAATTTTATTTGTTTTCTTCTAATTTTTATGTCCACTTTGTTTTGTATATTTTATTATTTTCTTTAAATTTTAATAAGTTTTTGCTCTTGAGTCTTTTTTCCTCTGTCCAGATTTCATTCTAATAATGATATTTTTTTTTTCTTCTTCTAATTTTTATGTCCACTTTATTTTGTATATTTTGTTATTTTCTTCAAATTTGAAATATGATTTTGCTCTTGAGTCTCTTTTTTTCTTTTGTGGGATTTGTTTTGTAATATCTCTTAAGTCTTTTAAGTGTTTTCAACAAAATAATTAAGACTTTCTCTATAGTTTTCTTGATGATTTTATGTATTTTTTTTAGGTTATTTTATCTTTATTCAGTAAATATTTTGTTTCAAATTTGAAGAGAATTATTATCTCGACCTTTTATTTTTAAGCATAATTTTTATTCCTGTAAAATTATTATTTCTTATACCTTAGTATTTTAGAGACAGTCGTATTGGTTTTCGAATATAAAATAAAAATATAATTTGTCATTGCGTTTGTTATTGTGCTTGAAAAAAATTCACATATAGTGGCCATGGGTTCTAAAACGACGAAAAAACCATAATATATATACTTTGCGCTTTCTTAAGATAAATAATTATCGAACTGAATAGATATATTACTATCTGAAAAGTTTAAATGATAAAGAAAATATTTTGCATAGTTTTTTTATTCAATATATATACTATTTCTTATTATTATCTTAAACATATTTTATGGTTCTGTGCTAATTAGCGATATTTTTAATGTTTTTTTTTTGCAACATGACTTTTAATATAACAAAAACATAGATATTTTTTTTATGCTGGTATATCACTATTAAAAATGAATATGGAAAGAAAATCTGTAAAGATACTGGGATAGCAAATGGAATATAATTGGAGAATAATAGATAGATTATCAGATAGACAGGAGAAGAATAGATAGATTATCAGATAAACAGGAGAAGAATAGATAGATTATCAGATAGAGTGGAGAAGAATAGATAGATTATCAGATAAACAGGAGAAGAATAGATAGCTTATCAGATAGACAGACACTTAGTTGAACCAAGAGGTATATGTTCCTGTGTTATTGTCAGAGTAAAGAGGAAATATGAGGATAGGGAGACTGATAGATATTCTGACAGAACTTTAAAACAGCATATGCTGTAGGGAAGTAAGGATGCATGTCTAGATTGGTAGATCAATAGCTAACTAGAGACTTTTACATATATATGCATAAATGTAGAAGAAATAGATGAATAGGCATATATATATATATATATATATATATATATATATATATATATATATATATATATATATATATATATATATATATATATATATATATATATATATATATATATATATATATATATATATATATATATATATATATATATATATATATATATATATATATATATATATATATATATATATATATATATATATATATATATATATATATTAATAAGACTGAACTGTTAACATACACTCTAAAATGATAGGAAAAGCCCATTAAATAAAACAACGAAAATATATATATATAAAAAGTACTTATTAATTTCGTGACTTTGTGTGTGTGTGTGTGTGTGTGT